>CAEFZX010011256.1:0-89325 GCA_903066825.1 Alfaro cultratus
CCTAAATTTTCGGCGAGTTTCTGTAAAATTTTGTTGTTATTTTGTCACGAGGTTTTCCATCGGTGAAAAACGTTTGCGTCCTTTTTTTTTTTTTTTTTTTTTTTTTTTTTTGAGTTACCGGTGGACTGACAGCACCTCCACTAGAATGAGCTGATAATCATCCGATGCGGCAAAATGCTACAAGTTTTAAATAACACGGAATGCCATTGATAATGTCGGTTGATTAAACTCACTGAAATGCACTTCTGGTTTTTATCCACATCGTCATTGTTTAGCCAAACTTTTTCTCGTGTTGTTTCGCAAATGTGGACGTGATCTCCCATTCAAACGAGGGCATCCTGAGAAAGGGTGTTCACCATTACCTCACTAGTGCCACGCACGTTCTTTGATCTGCCTAAGAGAACAGCTGACAAAACTCCTGAAATATGTATGTTAAAGTTTAATTTAGAGTTCAGTGTTTTAATTCAGTTCCTGTCATTCTTGCTTCCAGACACAGAAGATGCAAGTGAGACAGATCTTGCCAAACATGATGAGGAGGACTATGTGGAAATCAAGGAACAGTAAGAGAATTAGCCTTTCTTGCTATAAATTTAGATTAAAAGTTTATTTTTTCTATTATGATGACCTTTATTGTTCATTTCTTTGCAGAATGTACCAGGATAAACTGGCCTCATTAAAAAGACAGCTGCAGCAGCTGCAGGAAGGTAGCAAATAAAGTTTTGATTTTCAATAAATGTCAGAAAGCAAGTGCATTCTATCTACATTTAGTTTGATGATAATCATAATAACCAAGACCCAATGTCGACCAAAAGAAAGCGTTAAATAAGTGCTCCTTCTTGGTCAAAAACTGAAAAAGAAACCAACAGCTAAATATGAGAAATAATAATCTAGTCTGCCTTTTGTTTATGGATACTCACTGTTTCTGAGCTGCTGATTGTGCTGTTTACAGTTCTGTAGCCACACCAGCTGCTCCCACAGAATACTTTGAGTTCAGACTGAAACTATTGTTGAATGTTTTGTGCTTTGTTTTGTTGCTTTTTGAAATGTAGAGTTTATTCTTTCTTCCAAGGTTCAATCTTCCACAGAATGATTTAAAACAGCCAGTAAGATGAGGGATAACACAGAAAGACAGAGTTCAGATTTTCTTTGTCCTTACAGGTACTCTGCAGGAATATCAGAAAAGGATGAAGAAGTTGGACCAGCAGTACAAAGAGAGACTTCGAAATGCAGGCAAGAACACGATGCGTTTTGATGTTGATGTATCCATATTCAGAGCAGGTTACTGTAAATTTTGGAGTAATCTGTACTTTAGTGGGTGTTTTACCTGAATGTCCACCAGGATATGAACCAGATCATGTTGAAATAATGTAGGATGAGTTTTTCTCTTAAAAGGTGGGAAAAATGTTTGCCAGTCACAGCAATTTACGTTTATTAATTGGTCATGTAAAATGCATACTAGTTCAGATGTGATTTAGCATTTTTGTTATGCTAAATCACATCTTGCTGTTAGACAAGAACATTATATTTCCTGCCTGGAGAATCTAGTTCTTCAGGAAATGTTTATTGTCAGTAATAGTTTACATTTGGATAAGTTTTCATATGACAATATAAAATATTAAAAATGTATGAACTATCCCAGAAGAATCAAGATCAGCTGATCTAATCTATCAGAGGCGGCAGGTTGATGCAATCGGGATCCTACAGCAACATAAATTCATTTTGGTTTTCAGTCGTTTTTAGTTCATGAATTGCTTTTGATCCAAAATATTCTATATTTTCTTTGATGGAAACATGATTAATATTTCACAACACAACAAGGGAGTTTTGAGCCTGATTATATACTGTAGACTGAAATTAAGTATGATCTTTTTTTTTTCTTTTCTTTATAGAGTTGTTTCTTCACCTTGAGGTAAGTAGATTTGATGGGAAAAAAAAGTTCTGTATTTTTATTTTTCCCCTCAGTTAAAAGGCAGACATGCTTACTGTCTGTTTAATTTCTGCAGACAGAACAGGTGGAGAGGAACTACATAAAAGAAAAGAAGGCAGCGGTGAAGGAGTTTGATGATAAAAAAGTTGAACTGAAAGAAAACCTAATCGCAGAGCTGGAGGAAAAGAAAAAGATGATTGAGAATGAGAAGTTAACAATGGAGCTAACAGGTGGTAAGGAAACATGAATATGTTTGTTAATTAAGGATTGAAATACCAGTAAATAAAATGCATATCTAGAGAGAGTTTAGACCATTTCGATGGAACTTTACAGCTTGTACTTAAGAATACCACTGGCTACCTCAGAGTACAGCAGCAGTAGGATAAATGAGTTTCTGATAGCATCACATCCAGCATTTTTTATCCTGTTTCATGACATCTTGACTTAAATGAGATGGTTCCATATAATCCAGAATACATTACTATGATATGAATTCAAATCTCTGTAGAGCATTAAGGAAGTCAGATGAATGCAATCACAGCTGGCATAGGTTAGAACAAATCATGGTTGAAAATGTATAATGATAATAATATTACAGCGTCCTGTTTTCTGTCATTAACAGACTCGATGGAAGTGAAACCCATCATGACGAGGAAGCTGAGGAGGCGACCCAATGATCCAGTCCCAATCCCAGACAAGCGAAGAAAACCGGCACCAGATATCCTTTCCATGAACTCTGTACAATTACCGTAATTTCCGGACTATAGAGCGCACCTGATTATAAGCCGCACCCAGTACATTTTAAAAGGAAAAACCATTTTGTGCATACATAAGCCGCACCTGTCTATAAGCCGCATGTGGCTACATAGAAAGAGTTTTCAAAGTTTTAATAATATACCTTAGCTTTTCATTCTGAACAGTGCCTGTGACGCAGCAGCAACACGGTAGCACAGCACTAGCAGGGCTGGTTAAAAAAACAAACCGGTAAAAGTCACTGAGAGCCGTCTTCATCTTCCTCCTGTGCACTGAGACGTGTTGTTACATTAAACTTGCGTCTTCCTCGACACATACAGTATATTCCCCCTGTCTCACTCTTACCTTTTCTGCTCGAGCGCCCCTGGCGGCCGTTAGGAAAAATGCATAAATAAGCCGCATCATTGTACAAGCTGCAGGGTTGAAAGCGTGTGACAAAAGCCGCGGCTTATAGTCCGGAAATTACGGTGGCTACATATGAATATTGGTCCATGTATTAAAATGCATCTTTAAAATGCAGGAAGTGTCTACCTTGACTCTTCAAACCTCAGCTAAATTATTTATTAACAGATGAGCAGATAATGGAAGACCTAAGAACACTTAATAAGGTTTGTACTTCTGTTTTCACAGAAATTCTAACATAAATCTTATGTGTTCACAAAATTGATTTCAAATATTTTCATCACTTTTTTTTTTTTTTTTTTTTTTACAGCTAAAGTCGCCGAAACGACCAGGTACGTCAGAGCTCATCTTCAATGGCTAATATTATTTTTCAAAGCTTTATTTTAAGGGTTGATATTCATTGTAGTACAAAACATTTTCCATCTCCATTTCTTCTGATTTTCCTTGTCACACGTCCATGTTAATACCAAACATTTCTTTTTAAATTCAAACAAGTTAAACCTGAATAAAGGCAAAATTCAGTTTTTAAATGTTTTATTATCAATTGCAGGATTGTCTTAATTCAGCCACATTGGAATTTCAATGATTAATATGGATTATGTTTAAAATTATGTCCCTCCATGTCAATAATAGCTTATTTTGGGTTTCAACTATACCACTCTAAAACCTTCATTATGCATCACATACTGCCAATGTCTGGTGGGAAAAGGAGAGGCTTTCTACTTGGTTGGGTTTTATGTATTCCAATGTATGAAATGCAAGAAGTGAATGTGCAAGACATTGGTACAAAATAACGATTTTTATTCCCGTAATAGCATATTAAGGGTCAAGCAAAGCATACTCTTGATTAAGTCAATTTCATTGTTGGCCTGACTAAAATTTATTCAATTTGAAACAATCTAAAAGAGAAATTGTTATGGCTTTTCTTAACTGGCTTCACATCCAGTTAAGAAACTGAGGCCCCTCAACAAAACCAGATATACAAACCTGCTGTTTATATAACTGATTTTTCTGTGTGCTTGTAATGTTTCTGATTGTGTCACCTTGTCCAGTGTCTCCTTCTTCTCCTGAGCATGTTCCCTCTGCTCCAATGGAGAACCCCTCCCAGCGTTACGAGGCCCGCATTGAGGAAGGGAAACTTTACTACGATAAAAGATGGTGAGGTTTTATCTCTTTTATCAGAGAAAGCATGACTCTGTGTTTTCTAGGATGGAATTTAAGTTGCTCACGTGTTACATCTGCCACCACTAGATGGCCCCATTGCTACGTGTTTGGTCTTCAACGCACGTTTTCAAGCTACTGAAAACTATCAGTTTTTACTGAATGTATACCAATGCTTGAATCAAATATAAACATGAATAACATCCTCTTGGGTAATGTGTCTGCATAGCAACCAGTGTTGAACTCTCCTTTGATTTATATGCAGCGATAATAAGAATCCTTGACCAGACTCAGCACTGACACCCTTCTGTTTGAGAGTGGAGGTCGGAATCAGAAATGTCAGAACATCTATTCCTTTCAAAGGCGAAGGAGATAATAGAATTCTGCCCTATTAGCTGCTGCCGTAGCCAGGGAAAGTTGAGAGGAGCAAGTTGTGAGGTGCGAGCTGTATCCCTTTGAAGGCAAAGTCTCATTTATTTGCGGCTGAAGAAGACGTCGACGACAGAAAGCTGTCTCAAAGCGCCACAGGGAGATGCATGCATCATTATTCTTCAGTAGGCTCTTAATGATCAAATATTTTCAGCACCAATCTGTTCCTTTTGCTCCGCTTTGTCCGTTGACAGTTTGGAAATATCCAGACTTTTTGTTTGGATGTTTTAATCCAATTATCTACTTGGTGCTTTCTCAGGATAAATGTGGTTTGTTTAGGTTGATAAAACTACTTTTGCAACTTTTTGCTGTCTCCTTCCTTGACTATGACTGAGTCAAATTGATTTTTTTATTTTTTTTTAATGGGACAGGTACCATAAGAGTCAAGCCATTTACCTGGAATCAAAGGATAACACAAAGATTAGCTGTGTCATCAGCTCAGTTGGGACCAATGAGGTAAGTTTAAGTTATTAATGTTATTAGTGCACTAAACTCTTTGATTAAGTTACATTTACTTTGTGATCATTAAAACCTTTTTAGTGCAAGAATGGCTGATTGACTTTAGTGGTTCATGTTCAAGTCAGTATGATCTACTTGATTAGCCCTGCTAATCAAGTAGTGCTTTATTTGTAATTTAGTTCAAATGCTAATGCAAATTTCTAATCTTGTTATTTGGCAGTTCCTATGTCTTTAACAGCTGATGAAATGCTCTGTTCTTTATGACTAACTGAAGCTATAGATTTTAAATGAACAAGAAAAATTTCAAATCTAGGGCAGCCTTTATAGCTGAGCTGTAAAGCGTTGTCGACAGTGATTTGATTGTAATTTACTTAATTTCTTGGCTGATTAGTTGAATTGGTTGCATCCTTTAAACTTGCAGGTGTTGGTAATTAAAAGGCAATTCTGCTCCACTGTTGTGTTATGTATTTACAAAAAGTATTTTTTTGTGTGTGTGAAGACAATTTGCTCCAAGAAATGTACTTTCCACTAAGTTCATAAAATTAGAAATGACCCTTAGTTTATGCTTTGTATTCATCATCACCTACATTATACCCATATCAATTTCTAGGATTTTTCATAAAGTAACATAGTAAATGAATTTAGTTCATTTACTATGAAAATTATTTCAGGCTAATATCAAGTGAATACAAATACCCACCAGAAATGACACAAAGATGAATCCAAAATGGAAAGGCTTTGTTTGCTCATGACTGAGCTTGTTGAACCACCTTTAGCAGCATCAGTGTCTCCTATTGTTCTGGTGGTCTTTTGGCCTTGCTACTTTACATTTCTTTTGAAGAATCTTGAATTAATGAGTTACAACATTTAATTTCCAATTGGGATAATTAAAGTATTTTGTAATTGAAATCATCACCCCTCCAACACAGTGCTTGCTGTGTCGTTCAGTCTTATAGTCAAGAAATTGTGGTGTCTCTTCTCTACTTGCAAATTAATGTCAGGCTATCATATCCTACTTGAAGAGAACAGGCTTTTTAAGTCAAGCTTGTCAAGTCTTATTTTCATAAGCTATAACATTGAACATGCTAACCTTCTTCTTCTTTGGCAATTTCTCTGAACCGTGCACTCTGACCTTGAGAAGGATTTGCCAGATCCTCCGCTCCTGGGAGGATTGGCAGCTACCTTTTCTGAGCTCTTCTTTTTTTAAACTGTTAACTTTAACCCACAGCTGTTTTCTACATACCAATACACACCCAAATCAGATGCTTTTACAGTTGTGGTTGCTCTCAGTGATGATTGATAAAACAGTGGCATTTGATGATAAGCATCCGGCCAATACTTTTTCTTTTCAATTCTAAGGAAGAAACAAAAGTGAACTTGGTTTTCCCATGACTGTACAAATTATTTTTATTTTAGCTTTGTGTTATATTTAGGAACTAATGCAATTGTGGGAGCAGTTTTTGTAATCTTGAGGTTTAATCTTGAATCAAGATCAGGTTATTTTTATTTTACTATATAAAACCCAACTGGAATGTGGTTTAGTCCTACTTTAGCTTGACCACAAACCAGCACTGTTAAGAATGTAACGCTAAAACTAGGAAATGTAACTTATTTGTAGCGTTATGCCTGAACAAAACATGATGTACAGATATTGTCCACAATCATTGCATCCTTTCATGACATTGATAAATGACAAGTCTTCTTCTCCTTTTGTGTTCGCTGTCCAGATTTGGGTGAGGAAGACAAGCGACAGTACAAAGATGAGGATCTACCTAGGACAGCTGCAGAGAGGAACATTTGTCATCCGTCGACGGTCTGCTGCGTGAAATGTTCCTCAGCTCTGCCTCATCCAACCCCATCTGTTCATTTATTTGTCCTGCCGTTTAACCATCAACTCACTCAATCATCCACTCTCTTCCTCGTTGGTGCATTTTCAGTTTTACTGTGTGGCTTTTATTTGTACCTAATATTTTCATATACACTACCCTGATTTTCTAAATAAAACATGAATGCAGAGTTTCAGAGCTCTTTTTTTTTTTGTCTTTTAAAACGCTTACTGGTTTCCAGTATTTTGACTATGTACCATGTTTTTGGAACCATTTTGAGTTTATTTTTGCTTTTTATGCAAAGCAGTCAAAACACATTTTCCAAAATTGGCAACTGTTTGCCAACTGAATCTGCTGCTTTAATTTTAACAGAGAAGGTTGTGAAGAATTATTGTTTGTTAGTTATGACCCACCTAAATTAGTCGTTTTCAAAAATATCCCTGTTGGAATGGTAAACAAAAACTTCTTGTTGTACAGATACCTACAGTATGAGTAACTTGTTACATTTCCAAGTGGATGAGAAGAGGGAAATCTGGGCCTCTCTGCTTAGGCTGCTGCCTCCTCGACCCAACACTGGATAAGCAGAAGATAATGGATGGATTGCTATGTATACTGAACCTGTTTTTTGTCTCATGTAAAAAAATATATATATATATATATTTTGTCATTTCATCTCACCTTCTCCATATGTAAACAGTCTGGAATAAGCTGTGTTGGCATGTGGATTTCAGGTGATTCACTTATTTTTTGTTTTATTAAAATGATTTAGCTTTTTAATAATTTTAAGAAGGGTCTCTGATTTAATGATGGTGTAATTCTTCGGGTCACTGAAGTATTTTGTGCCAACAGTAAATGACACGCTTTTAGTACCTTTAGTTACTGTTTAATGATTGGAGATGTGTTTCTATTATATAACTAAGTTATTTGACATTTCGGAAATAAATTTGATCAAGAAACACGTCATTTCGGGAGGAAAAAAACTCATTTTCAATAAAGTTTTGCCGCTAGGATGAGGTGGTTTTTTGGCCATATCGAAACTGCAAAACTTTATCAGCATCACACAAATCACATGACCAACAACTGGATGTTGCCACTGGCACAAATCATGAAGAAGATGGCAGGAAGTTGGAGGATCCTGGTGCAGCATATTTTTTAATGTCATTGCAGGAACACGTAATTTTAATTGTTTCTTCTATTTATTTTTTTTTTTTTTTGACATTTGCAGAACATTGACAAAGTTTTGCAAAGTGGAAACGTAGCTGTTGACTGACCTCATTAAGCTTGGTTTTGTTAAAATTGATAAGTTAGCCAGTTGCAAACTAAAGCTACAATCATACAATGGCTGATTGAAAAAAGGCTGTCTACATTTTTAGCTGCAACCTTCAGATGGTAGGGTCAAAATTTGGTGTGAATAAGTTGAAAGTGTATCCGTCCTGTATTTCATCAACATGTCAGGCTTGTGTTGATGGTAGAATTATGTGTGGGATATTTTATTGGCTTAATTTTGGTCTCTTGGTGCCAGATGGGCATTGTCTAAATCACTTGCAACCTGATGGTAGCTGCAGACAACTTCCATGCCTTTACGAAGACAGTATACCCATTTTCTGATGAGAATAATGCACCATATCATAAAGCTCAGATATTCTGCTGCTGGTTTCTTGAACATTTCAGTGAGTTCTTCGAACTCCCGTGGCTTCCAAAGTCACCACATCTCAATCCAGTCAAACACCTCTTGGATGTTCCTGAACAGTATATTCACATAATGGATGTGTGAAATCTGCAGAAACAGTGTGACGCTGTTATGTTTATATTAAATAAAATCTCAGGAATGTGTTCAGTTGATCACTTTATCATCAATAAACTGTTCTGGATGTATGGAGGTGACAAGTGAAACACACTGAAGACGTAATTCTAAATGCTTTACAGTTAGTCTTGTAATCATTGAACAGCTTAATTAACTTAAATTTGTTGCAAATGCAAAGGATAAACTACTGTTATGTGGTGGGGTCAGAATGTGAAATGAAACTCATCACAAACCTTGGCTGTCTAATGGAGGACTGTTTTTACAATCAACTTTTACCGCAGTTGAAACGATTTAAACTGTTGAAACTGTTAATGAATTATCAGTAGAAACAGCTCAATTTTTAACTTTATTGCAGAGGCTGTGAATATTTATGTAAATGTGATTTCTTGGTTTTCTATTTTAATACTAAAAATTAATATTTCTTTTTAATTTGCTAAAATCTCAGAAACATTATTTCCACATTGTTGTTTTAGGATTTTTGTGTGTAGAATTTGGAGGAAAGGGTTTAATTTAATACAATTTGGAATTAGTAGAATAACAAAATGAGGAAAAAGTGAAGCACTGTGAATATTTAAAATAGGTTCTTTGGTCTGAGGACCATTTTCTGTCCTCAAATATTATATAGCATCTTGAAAAGCTAATTTTTTGTGTCAAGGACAAGCATTTGAATATATCCTTCTAGCTCTGTAGAGAAAGAATATTTTATTGGGCATCACGTGGACTTGACAGCGTTTCCATATAATCAATGTGACCCAGTCATCTCACAGCTCCTGTCCAGTCATACAGCCTCTCTCTGACATCTCTCCACTTGGTAAACAGCTGAAATGTTTGGCATTCAGCGCAGGTCTTTGCCAGCTGAACAGCCTGCCATTTCCTTCCTGTGTGTCCTATCATTTTAACCGGATGGCATGTCTCACTTTTCCTCTGACTTAATGATGCTGCCGCCTGGCAAGAAGGGCAATTATTTTCCACACCACACAAAATGCGAAGCTCACGTGAAAAGACTCGCTGTCTGGAAGCCGCGAGGTGTGATTGCTCAGTCTTTGGTGATGATATGAAATGAGCTGATAGTCAATGTGATGCCTGTCTGCTTTCTTTATTGCATCACCTGCCTCACCCTTAGTTAAGGGCATAGTAAAATTCACTGATACAAATAATGTGATGTATGTTGGGGCTTGAATTTCTTGTTTTTAGTCATTTTTTAGGCAGCACATTTCAATAGATTCAGCATTAGGAGCTGTGACATAGGGAAGACACAATATGATCTCCTCATTTCAGACTCAATGTCCATTTCCAATTTTTGAGCAAAATATTTTGATGTTTGAATATTGAATTGTTGTTATTCTTTAAATGTCTCAAAAAAAGAAATGGTTACCTTTTTGTACCAAAAAAGCAAGCACATCAAAAGCAGCACACATGATCAGCATAAATATTGCAATTAATGACCACGATAGTAATACACAACGGTAATACATAAAATCACCTTTTTGGAGCTTTACCTCATATTTTAATGTTATTCCCTTATTAAAAACATACCTATAGCGTTGTCTTGATTATTTCATGCATGTTTGAGAATTTCTTTAATCTCTTGTGGCAACCATTCAGCTGCAGTGTCCAAGCTTCCCAGGTTACAGACAGTCCTCCCCCATGATTCTCTTACTCAGCTCCTTCAGACTAGTTGCCAGTAATTAGCAAACACCTGGTGGAACTGTGCATCTGCTGAGCTCATTGTACAAGCTGCTTCTCCGTGCAATTCGGGTGAAAATGTTGTTAAAGTTTTAATAGAGAAGCCATGTTGTGATGACTTCCTGAAGGCAGAGTTTCAGAAAGAGCAAGAGTTTCTTAAAGAATGCATTAAATTACAAAGTCAAATTTCTTTTAAGTCATATTTGATTTGAATAACAAATAAAATGATCATAGTTTCTTGATTGTGCCATAACATGGCACTATATGCCTGGAAAATACTTAATACTGCCACATTAAGGTGCTGACTTCAAATATATCAATAGGTGCATCTATTCTACTCAAATGTTGTGAATTAACCATTTTAAGGAGTACAACGCCATGACTTTTTCATACAGGCCTTTAAAAAAACTTAGTAATTTTAGTGGATACAAACTTCAGAATTTGAAGAAAGTAATAAAAAAATGCTTTTAAACAGCAGAAGCAGTTACAAACTAAAAGTTACATTTTTAAACCATAAAGGAACGATGAAACTACCTAATTGTATTACTGAGGCTCAGTTGCAAAATTATCTGCATCTTTACCTTAAAGCTTATGAGCCGATGGTATAAGTTTTACTTAGAGTTCTCCAACTTGACCAATTTTTCTGTCTTACTATGTTCACACATAATAAACTGCAGCACTGACTCTACTGTCCAAATCCTTGCCTTTTAAATGAGCCATCTCTTCTTCTCTGGCAGTGTATAACACCCAAGCTTTTACTTCAGGTAGGTGTATATGCTGTTAGAATCAATATGCTGAGTAAGCAGGGGAGACAGGAGGAGCAGTTAAGCATGTTGGCAGTCCTCTGGTGATGAATCCATTTTTCTCTCGCACACTATCCGTTCACCAGAGTGTGTAAAACTCCAGCTGACACTTACCATGTGCAAAACAAAAAATGGGATTTCTCCGGTCCTCAGTGATGAGAAGTCATTACAAAGCCTCAACTGTGGTTTTAGGTGTGCTGGTAAGCCTCACAGGAGCTGTTACTCTTAGCCAGCTATTGCTTGTGTGCTGTAAAAAGTCACCAGGGGCATCAATAGAAAAATCCTCCTCAAAATCTCCCACCGACTCCAGATCCAGTAGCTAACTCCCTCTTTCATCTCTTTCCTCCTGTTTTGAGCATTCGGTGCACTGCATGTTAGCACAGTGATACATGGCTGCAGGAAGGAGAGCTGCATCTTCCCCTATATTATCTGCTGGAAAACGTGTTGGACCCAGGCAGATTTTGATTTGCCTCCAGTGAGCAGAATTAAATTGATGCCATGTTGGTCCTTGGGAGTTCCTTGAGCATTTGTGTGCACGTGCAAGTTCCTGTTCGCCCAGTTTATCACCCTCCTGCAGGTCTGCAGTGGAAGAGGAATTCATTTAGAATGCAAGATCCTCATCTGAGTGTTGATGTTTGACCTGAGGTTACGGAGGAGAGCTAAAGCCACACTGAATCATTTGGTAACTGTGGCCAGAATTGTTTTCACCTTGCAGTCTGGGGGATGTAGCTATTGGATTTTCATACTCAAGCAGGAACTTCCCAAAATATGTTTACGTCTTTTCATCTGGAATCCTAGAGTTAAATTGATAAAGTAAAGCAGCAGCAGTGCTGCTAATTAGCAACCACCTTAAGTTCCACATGTAACTTTTAAAGGTAGGATATCTAACTTTTATTAAAAAAAATAGTTTCTTTACATATTTGTTAAAATTGTAACTATGTTGTGACAGTGTAATATGAGACAATCTGTGAAAAGATCAATCTCTTGCAAGTACTACAATTTCCATCTGGGGGTTAATGCTAATTTGGTTTGAAACACCTAACATTGTACAGCTTCTGATTCTTAGACCTGTTCCCATTTTTTTCCTTTCAAAAGTAAACTTCATTTTCTTCTAGCTGATCTAATCCCATCACAATGTTGTGATCATTTCAAACATAAAGTTGTCAAGAAGCTTCTGCTCATTTCAAATTCAGGTCAATGAATAAATTCTTCATACGCTCATAAAGTATTTGTTTTTGTCTTTTGATGTTGTGCAACAAAGTGTGCATCGGAGTTAAATAATCCATTTTGGAAACTGCCATGGGAGCCACTGATGAGAATAAGAAGTATTTTAAATAGTATTTGCTAGATTTGCCCCAAAAACTGCTCTGCTTCCAGTTTGTTCCTCCACTTTTTGAAGTCAAAACAAAACAAAGAAGCAAACTTAAAAGAACTGATTTCAACTTCAATTGGAGAAGCTTTAGCAATAGCTGTGATGTTGTGTATTTTTTCAGTATGTTCGAGATTGGTATTGTGCAAATTAAATTTTGTATTTTATTTCCCTGCAGCCTTTTGTTTACTTAAAGAGAATTGGCTAATGATGATGGTATCATTTTAAGCTCCTGTTTGTTGAACAGTTTTAGCACAAAAGACCTTCTGAAAAGCCTTCTCTTCTTTTAAAGTTGGCCGCATTATCAAACCAAACCTTCTAATGAGAACACCGAGGCCTGATTCAGCTGATCTCCATCACTTACAAACAGTAGTGCAATTACTGATCTTGGCATATGAAAATATTGACTCCTGGTAACATTTACTCACAGCAAACACAGTTGACAAAAAAATACCTATGAATTATTGTTTAAATTCAAGGAAAACTTTTTTGTTGACAATATAAAAGTGAACCTTTTTCATGAAAATAAACATTATTTCAATCTGACCATTTCAGGAGTCTGACAGTTCTTAACAACCCTCTCATATACTTAGTTGTTCAGTTGCTATGTCAGTAATGAAAATAATAATGATAAAAAAACATAAATCCCCACTTAACTGTCCATATTGAAACACCATCCTGCATAGAATTTTGAGAAGGCATGCATAAACTAGGAGCAACAACAACAACATTATTCTTAGCAGAAATCATCTGGAAGCAACTGTACAAAACAAGTTTATCACACAATTTCTGCATTCACAGGACTCCTCAAGGTACTCTGTCACCTAAAGAGAGGTTCCTACCTTGAAAAGACAAATTATGTCTTGCCTTGTGAGAGCCAGGCAAGCATATGGAGGACGGTGCATGCAAACAATTTATCTCCCCTTCAAGCGGTCATTTATTTTATCACCGCAACCTTTAAAGAACAGAAAACATGTCTTCTCCCTCTCCTGAGCTTCATGAATGTGGGCAGGTAAATGTTGATGTGCTCACATGTTTGACAGGTACATTGCTTATCTTGTTTGCCAAAGGCTAGATGAGAAATCTCGTGGACCACAAATAATATGATGCTGTAGTTGTAAACACCAGCAGCCTGAAGTTATCTTGTTTTAATAAGAACACTTTACCTCAACAAAATCTTGACAGTTTTGCAAACTTAGTTCAATAGTATGAAATGAAATTCAGAAAGTAAAGGAAGTTTAGAAAAAAAAAACTTATACATACAAAGTCATTGAATTTGAATTGTTTTATTCATGCAGAAAAACAGAATTTATTTGGTTTGTAATGTTGCAGAATACTGGATCTTTCTTGAATCATGTTTTGTACAAGGCTGTTTTTTTGAAAATCTCTGATCTGTCCCTATTACAATGAATGTACAGAATTTTTACCCTAAAAAATAGCCATCAATTGAATATTTTTTAGGCAAGTAGACGCCACCTACTTGCCACCAAGTAGACTTAAACTGTTGAGCAACAATTGTAGGAAAGTTAAACAGCAACAGCAAATTTATTTTTTCTAAATTTCCCTTAGATTAGAATTGAACATAACAGCTTTCACCTAAAAGCAGCATAATTGGTGCTGTGCTCTAAAACCGACTGATTTGTTAGACATTCGACATGAAGCAAAGTACCATGGAGCGGAGAGCCCTATGCATTGGTCAAAGTCCAGTTTGCACTGTGACACATAATCACACATCCAACAGATACAGGATGTCTGTGAAGTTGTCCTAACTGAACAGAATGTAGCACATCAATGTGGAAAAAGAGCTTCTGCACATTGCTGTTGCGATCATGCGTCATCCCCAATGTTCCCCCTTTCTTCTCTCACTGTAGCAGGACCTGCTTTTAATATGAAAAGGCATCACCATAGCTGTTAGTACTACAGTTTTCACTTTCCTTAGTTACTTTCGGAACTGTTTATTTTGCTCTGTACTCAAAAATAGGTTTCAAAACTGATCTCTATAGCGCATGCTGTCCGGCATTCACTGGCTTACCTGAATGGTCAGCTTGTCACTCTCTTCTTCTAATAATGATAGCCTAGATATCGGAGGCACTGTGAACTTTTGACTCTTTCCTTCCACTAATGCCTTCCACCCACCCGGATGAACATCTTGCTCCATTTCAGTGTTATTAGCTCTGATTGAGCTTGGAAGGTTTTTTTCTTCTTCTTTTCTATGAAAGTGGGGAAAAGGAGGGGAAATGGATGTGATTAAAGCCCATTGATTGTGAGATGTCTTCACAAGGCATGGAGGAGAGCTCTGAGTGCTTGCCAATGCCTCATTTGGAGTGGAGAGGAGGGGATAATGGATTCCATCTTGTCGTTCCTGCCTTTTGTTAGCGGTTTGTGACAGAGCTGGGATGTCATCACTTGGATTGCACCGTTGTCGCTTTGTTGCAAATCTTTCCTCGGTCCTGAATTCCTTCTGCAGCTTTACAAGCACATTTGCTGACAGCAAAATCTTGCAAATAGGCAACAAAAGACATACTGCTGCCAGAGATTTAAGCTAATAAGGAGAGAAATTTGCCAGAGCATAATATGATACCTCTTCTTCCATTAGCTTTATTAGGGTTGAGTGTAAAATGACTTCCAATTAGAGTTTCCTAGACAACATACTGGCTCTGCATAGTAATAGTCTGTGCCTCTTGAGTTTCACTTTATTTTTTTGCACTTGTCAGGAAATTGTTTTCCCTCTCCCATGGCCTTTCAGAGGTAATTTTGTGTGCTGCAATGTCTGTGCTATCAAGAAAGGCAATGTGTCTCTTCTGTCTATAGCCTTGCATGTTCAGAACACACAAAAAAAAAACTCCATGAAGAGTATGTGGATTTGTTTGTACCTACTGTAAGGATACCTTTTTATTCATATTTTATTATTTCAGTGTAAAGAATAATTGTCATAAGTAACGCTGCCATAATGTTCCCATAAGAGATTAGGAAATAAAAAGAAGCACAAGGCCTTTTTGAGGGGAACACCAGGCAGTTGCTGGAGATGCCATGTCCCATGGAATACCGCATCTGTTTCCCTTAGGTCTGATTATAGCAGCATCCCATCGCAGAATACATCAACCAAGCTCAGGTCTTACAGGTGTTGCATGCTGATGTCTTCACCTCCATTTGCCACAGTCTGAGTAATAGTGAAGCAAAATGTCCAATTCATTGGAGAGTGAAATGCAATCACAAAATTTCTCTCAACAGAGGCGTAGTGCTCAAACTGAGACATTTCTGGAGATTGCAGTACAGCGGCTCCAACAACGCCAAGTTTTCTTTATAAAGAAAGTTTATTCTCTACAGGAGTCTGGATGTAACTCATACAGAAAATCAGAGGAAATAAAACTCCCCCAAATCCCTCTAAGCGGGAAATGTTATTGAGAGAGTAATTACGTTGTATAAAATCTTTCCTGGAACAGAGTTCTGCTGTCAGTTTGTGTGATGTTGGAAAGAGTAATGCTCTCGTTTCAGTCAGAAAAACTTTTGCAAATTAGCAGAAATCACAACCAACAGTCAAATATTGTAGTGAAGTATTTTTTAATTCAGGATAAAAAAGTATATAGAATTTTATTGCCGTACCTTCTGGATAAGTGTGGAAAAAAAAGGACATAATCTTTCTTTCCTTCTTTGAGCCCTTACTCTTGTGTCTGTCCTTCTTTGCTCCCTCGGGTCTCTCCATCTTTCCTTCCTTAATTTAATAAGTTAAAATCTTAGTGTTCAATATTTTTTAAGCCCCAGCAGATATTTGATGCAAATATCACCAGAAACACAAAAATGGAATAGGACTATTGATGAATCTACAGTGGATTCCCAATATTTGTGGCGATTTGGGATCACTGGTGTCCTTAATCTCCTTTAGTCTAAAGTTTACAGACATCAAATATACCTTAAATTGCACCAACACACACTAAGGCAGGAGCTAATATCTACAATTTTTATCAGACAACTCTGGTCTCCACTCTTTAGGCTGCAGCCAATGAGTGCCAAGGAAAATAAATGTTGCTTCTAAACTGGCTGCTTGGCAAACCCTAGCCAATAGCGTGTCACCTAACATTGTGCTTTTGTATTGGAGCTTACCAGGATGCATTTCCTTTCAGATATTTTTGATAAAATCTGTGAACAGGAGATTTTTTTCTCAAATGTCTTTGCAAATCTTGTCTCCCTTCTATGTTCTGTCTGACATTTGTCCCATTGAGTTAGATTTCTTTGGAGGCATTTCATCCGGGCCAATCAGTGAACAGAAAGAGGAGTTGTGAACGATAATTTAGAGTTTTTGTACAGTTTTTGAATTGTAGTCTGCCTATGGTTGTAGATAGGACTGCCTCCAGCTTTCTTTCACAACCATCTCATTCGGCTCAACATTTCTCTTTTGGCAGTGGGGGATGGTTATTTACAATGCACACAATTTATGGCAAGCTTCATAGCGTAGCTTCTTTCACAATCAAGCCGGTGCATTGCATACGTCACAGCCAAACATTAGAGATTGGGTAAAATCAGAATCAATTGTTTAAATCAGAGTCCATACTTCTAACAAGCAATTGTTTCTCAATAGCCGAGTCCAGACACTATTCAAAGCAAAGCGTTGAACAAAGGGCTCTTTATCTAGTCCAGAGGACTGCAAAACATTTTATACAATATATTCACTCAGAAGAAAGACTATCATTCAATTGGCACCACTGGTCTCTCTCACCACCACTAGCAGGGATGGCAGGTGAAGCGCTGAACAGAGTCAACAATGCTGCAAAACATTTATTATCAAAATACAAAAAAGAAAATAAAAAAAACCCCATTGCTGTATCCTTTACATGTCAAGGTTAAACTACTTTTACACTAACTTTTTCTGCAAGTACGCACCTTGTACTGAAAAGCACAAAATAAATAGCACCCAGCTGTGTTTATAACTGTATATAACTAATATCTGCGTATAAAAACACCCACCATCAGATCCCAGACAGCTGCAGGTTTGACTTTATAACCACTCTGGCATTACAAATGTTTCCCAGAGGCTCTCTCTGGAGGTCTGATTGACTGAGGCAATATTTAATGACGCTGCTGTGTAATGATGGCTGGCATGCAATGCTGCTATATTTATATGCAGCAGAGACACCTACCTTGTGTTTATGTCATGAAATGAGATAGATGGCGCTGAAAGGGGAGAATAGGGTTCTCCCCTATTCCAAATTATGTCTGCTGCAGCTTGGCAGGACAAAACAACAAAGCATAATTTTCCAGTTATAATCCAGTCTGAAACATGGTGTTTTTTAATTGAAAACCTCTTTGATTGCTTTTGATACTTATATTTTTTTCTTCTCTTGTAAAATTTTTAATTAAAATCCATACCTTATAATTTTTCAGGGGCACCACCACCTACAAATTTTCAAAGCAATCTGAACTTTTTCTATTTACTGAAGTAAAAGAGCTTTCTTTTGTCAGAAAACTCTTCTTTCTGACAAAAGAAGAGCCTCTAAATCCAAATAGACACTGCACTAGGTGATGACCTATATATGGAGTTATGTAGCTTCATGGCGGTATTGTATTTTTTGAAAATAAAGAAAAGAGATTGCGGTGTTGACAATACAGACATTTCTTACCGGAACATGCCAACTAAGTGTGTAGTCATGGAAAACAACTGAAAAGCAGTTTCTTGAGGAGTCCAGTTATGCAGGAAAACTGGGTGAGGTTTTTGAAAGTGAAATGGGTGACATTTCTGTAGCTCACAAAAATTTAATTTCTGTTGACAAATGTTTCATATAAAATTATTATGGAATAAGTCTTTATGTTTAAAAACACGATGTTGTGCCAGTGGGACATAGTACAGCTCCTAACTCATCTCTCATGGATAACTTTCACAGAGCTGCAAGCCTGACCTTCAAAATAACCAAAGGTATGTAGGGAAAAAAATTTAAGTATGAAAATGTATTTTACCATCCATAAATATAAGCTATCCTGCTGCTGCAGCTGCTATCTGGTTGTATATCCCTATTTTAACTTCTCTGATACATCATATGTGCAGCATTAGCTTGAGAGAACGTTTTAGAAAGACGTTCTTATGTGAAAACCGTGTAAGAGTTTATGGAAGATGGTGGGACATGTTATCTTTATTGTACAGGTTTTGACAGCTACATTACTGTGCTGCAGTTCAGTGTTCTGGAGTAAAACATGGATTGATTCTGTCATAATAACCAGGGAGTGGTTGTTTACCTGTGTGTTGTCTCGCTCCACTCTCAGCAATCCAGTCCTGGGAATTAAGGCTCAATGTTCCTCAACATCAACTGCCTGATTGTTTATTATGCTTATGGTAATCAAGTGTTCGTGTTATCTTTCCCTTATGGATATTTCAAATTATTAATGTGTCGTAGAAAGCACTGGAGATATTTTGAGTTGTCTTCTGTATGACTCAAGCAGTACAGTTGTTCGCTCAATAAATAAAGGATTTTAGAAAAACATGTATTTTAACTCAGAAAGGGTTAGAATATTAGTTTCTCTTAAGCCCTTTGATTGAAATAACTTTTTTGAGACACTTGACATGTCAACCTGGAGAAATTTTGTCCCACTCCTCACTATTAACAAACCTTTGAAAGGTTTCTTGCGTCTCCAGCGCCACATGTGGCTCTTAGAAAACCAAAAAGAATCTTTTTAAAATTATGGACACAATAAGAAATGGCCATTTTAGTACTTTTCTGTAAGTATCTACAACAGGTTCTTAAACGTAAGTAGCTTTACTCATCCGTCTTAATTTTTCATATAGAAAATGGTTACCTCATTCTGCAAGATAGTTTTTTCCTTCATGTAAAGAGGATTCATTTTGTTCAAAAATGTGAAAATAGGAATACATTTTAGCTTACCTGTGTGAGCTTTCACTAACATTTGATGCGGTACATATTTAGTAAATAGTTTTTTGTGGCTCGAGGAAAATTTTATTTTGCAGCAGCAGGAGCAAAAGTGGCCCTTGACTTGACCCAGGACTTTTCTTTTCTTAATTATTTAGCTAGTGCTTTATGGATTCACTGACAGTTACTAGGCAATTCTTCTCTGGCTCTGTAGTCAGTGGGGACTACTACGAGACAGCAAGATGCATCATAAGAACGAAAAATAATGGTTGGAAGTGTGCTATTATTAGTAAATTACTGCCTAAAAAATGAATTATTATGTTTTCTATCTAGTTTTTATTTTTTAGAAAAGGTTCATCTATTACAATGAAAACATGTGGGGGAAATCGGTACATATACTTTTCAGAGAAATGTTAACATTTTGTGTTGGGAGTCCAGAAAAGTCATGCAGACTTTGCTTAAACACTGATGTTGATTTTTCAGGAACATATAAAGGCATAAAACACCTTCTCATTTCTAAAACTATACAATATTGTGTGTGTAATTTATATGTTTTTTCTTGTTTGATGGCTGGTCATCATGTCTACACCAGCAAAAGTCAGCAGACTTTTTGAAGTCTCTGCTTGTCACAGAAATGAAAGCTTACTTTGAGATATTTAATTATATGGGAGGAATGAATCAAGGCCTTCTTTTCTTCAATAGTTTTTCAAAGCAACCATGACAAGCAGTCAGTGCACCAGAAGCATTTAATTATAAGGAGAGAAAAAGTTGGCTTTTATACGGAGTTCATACCTGAAGGTTTTTAGATGCATATCATTACATAAAAAAAGTCAAAATCAGAATGTCTAAACAAAAGGCATCTGAATACAAACTTTGCAAGGTTTTCTGGTTCACTTTGTTGGTTAAAGTGTAATGTTTTGTTTCATCATGAGACAAGAATTCAGCCTGTTTATGTATATTACAATACAAGAACTGAAATATTTAAATACTTTAGAGTAAGTAGTTTAGCATTGAAATAAATTAAATCTATTAAAAACCTGGACTTTAGGGAAACATCAGGAAGAGCTCTAACTATTTTACATGATGATGTGTAATCACTATTAGACTGCATCTAATAATATCTTACAACAACCAATAATTAAAAGCTTTGCAATGCACCAAACAGCTTTTGCCCTCTATCTGACCCTAAGCTTAGTGATTATTTAGTTGTGGAGAACTATTGATAAACTATTACACCCTAATTGGTAACATTAGGGAACAGAGATGGACTTTAAACCAACCCATCACTGCCCATCCAGGTATATTAGAAAGCCCAAACCCTCATAGGGCCTTTAGCATCACAGTATAGTCTTGGTCTGACTGTCCTTCTCTTGATAATAATGTTCTTGTCCAATCAATAAGAGTTGTTTATTGGATTAAGCTAATTTCCTAGGAGAAAATATTCTCACAGGCTGAATGATGGTTATTGAGCCTGAAAGCCACTCTGACCCTGCTCTTCCTCTTCAGTTTGAACCTGCTGAGAGGAGGCATTTCAGACGGCGTATTAATTCAAAGCCTCAAAAGGCTGTCTGATAGGAAGGACTTCATCAGAGATGGCAGAACACAAAGTCTGGTCGAGGTGCTGCTTATTTGAAAAGATCCCACCGTTCAATATCACAGCAATAAATTCAAACTTTTACCAGCACATCATGAATACTGCATGAAAAAGATAGGGAGCTATAAAACGGTGAGAGCCCCTTTCCACACACCTTGCTAATAAGATTCACACACTAGATCGTAAACTCATCACAGGCAATGAAATTTAAATGAATGCAACAGTAAACATGCCATCCTTCACCATGAATTATGCATGAACCTGTTGAGGCCAGTCCACAACATGCATTATCTCATCGATTAGGTTTGTTCTGTGTAAATGAAAGCCTACGAATGTTTCAGAGTTTGTCCCTTCATCATGCTCTCCACCCTGGGTGCAGTCGCAGTTCTGCATGTGTGTACAAACTGTGCATTAAGTGAAAATTGTCTTGAAAATTAAGATGATTAAAGTTGCAATTACATAAAATCAACAGTAGAGGGAGATTGTTGTAGTTTCTAAAAGAGGTCTAGTTGCTTTTTCTGCTTTTTCAACCTACATAAAGCGTTGCATGTAATCTGAAGAGAATGATTTTTGATAATTTGGTAGCTTGGTAAGTAGAAAGGAGGACCAGGGAAGTAAATACTGAATACTATTAATAATTAAAGAAGAGTGGCTTACTTCCAGATGGAAGCAGAGAAAATCAATTGTAGGTCTGGCAGATTCAGTGTTGAGTTTGAGGTGGATGATGTGAAAGTGATGAGTAGCTTCCCATATGCAGAATGATGCCCAGATTGATGAAAGGGTTCGCTCTGACATGCAAGTGAATTAAAGTGAGCAGTAGAAAGTTATTTAAAGGAGGTGAGTATTCATGAGGAAGATCAAACCAGGAAGTAAGTAAAATATTGTGAGCACACTTCAGTGAAGACAAATGTTAGGCTACAGGAAATATTTGTTGAACACGGGAAAAGAATGCTCTGAGCTTTAAAAAAAACAAACATCTGAAGGGTTACACTGGATGGACAGACAATCTAGAAAATGCAAACATTATTGCTGGTCTTATTGTGAGATGCAGCGCAGACGTAGACAGCTCAGACTCTGGGGGGAAATCAGAAGAACAAAGAAGAACAGGTAGAGAGGGAACAGAGGGAGAGAGAAATATTCACAGACATAACGCTAAACCACCGTTCAGGATCACAACAGGTTTATAGATGCAGAACTTTAGAAGCCAATACAAAACACACTGCATGAGGTAACTGTCAAACTTACTATACTGTAAGCTACATAGAGCAAATATACCACTCACCTGCTTTATAGACCAGAGGGAAAACATATTCCAGCAATACATAATGTGATAAATAAGATCAGTAATTTTGATTTCTCTGGGAGTGCTAATAAAAGTAATCTCTAAACCTGCTGTTCTACATTAACAGGCTGATATATATTCATCCATCCATCCATTTTCTTACACCCTTGTCCCTAGTGGGGTCTGGAGGTGCTGGTTTCTCTCCAGCTAACGATCCAGGTGAGAGGCGGGGTCACCCTGGACAGGTCGCCAGTCTGTCGCAGGGCAACACAGAGACAGACAGGACAAACAACCATGCACACACACACTCACACCTAGGGAGAATTTAGAAAGACCAATTAACCTGACATATTTTTGGACTGTGGGAGGAAGTCGGAGTACCCGGAGAGAACCCAACCATGCACAGGGAGAACACGCAACCTCCGTAATATATAACCTTTAAGTCATAAATTTACCATACATGCTCAATTCTTTCAGAAAAAAATTGGGAATCATCCACTTTTTGATTAACTCTTCTGACCATTTCAGTGGTCTTGGATTGCTTAAAAGTGAGTAAGTTGTATATATATTTTCGTTTATTTTTTTTAACAGAAATGTGCAAAATCACAATTGAACATTATTGCTTAATAAACTTGAATTATCTGTGGTTGTTCTTCAGAAAATAGTTTAGACAGGTCGCATGAAGTTTATTCTTAGATTAATATTTTAGAAGGTTACAGAATAAAAGATGAAACATCTGATGGAAATTTTTCAAGGCTATGTGGTAAAGTTGCTGGGTTATGCTGGTTCCTGTATGATCTCACAATCCTTTAGCATTTCCACAAACTGAGCATGCAACATTTTTGGAATATTTCCCAAAACACACAACAGCAAGCCTGACTCCCTATACAAACAAAATTCATTAATAAAAATTATATTTTTATATATTAAAAAAGCATAGTTAAAAAAATAGAAAGGAGGGAGAAATACTTTTGAACTGTATGCACATGAACCTTTACATGGTATATCTAGAGGATTGTGTATGATGCCAAATGTATATAGGGTTCAAAAAACCCGAGTGCATAAAACGCGCGAAAAAATGCAGTAGTGGCTACCAATGCTGCATTAGAATAAAGTCATTTGACGGTGATTTCTCTAAAGAAATGAAAGCAATTCTGAAAAATTTATTCCACTCATATTCTGAATGTATTAAAACTTCAGTCCCAACATTTCCAGCACTGATAGTGTCATGTGTGTAACTCTAGCTTTCTGAAAGCTGGGTAAAATCCCAAAGCTAATATTGTAATAAGAGCATATGCTAAGCTGGTATTTTCATTCACAAAATATGAAAATATATTAGGCAAAGCATAAATAAAAGTGCTTTAAAAGTCAACAACAGTTGTGAGATTAGGAATGCTGTTTTTCAGGCTTTTTAGTGGGAACCCCAGAAGGCATGCGGAGGAATAAATGTGTGTATGTGCAATTTACTTTTATTTAGATGGGGTTTTTTTAACCTATGAGTGAAATGTTAATCATCTGTCCAGTTTTCTTTGCTTATTTCAGCTTAGATCACTGTGAAATTTACTGCTATTGAAAAGAAACTTATCATAATAGCTAAAAAGCCTCTATTGAAAAGATGAAAATAATGGCACTTCAAAAATTGCGTATCTGGAGAGATATAAAACAGTTTGTGCCAGTCTAATGTGGAACTGCCATGGAGAATTAGTACAAATTAGTGCCACGACATCAGTTGATAGAAATTCAAATTAGACTATTTCTTATTCTTTCTTCTTGCTGCATATTTTTTTATAAATTTGCAGTTATAGGCCATAATATATTTATGAAGGGAAACAGTTCTTGGTAGTTTAAATGGAAAAGCCTTAAACTCTTTAGTTCATGTTAATGTTGCCGTTCAGGGAAGATCTGTGCATTTGCTGGAACAAAAATAAAATGAAGGACTAAGTTTGGCTTTTGGTCCAAGGTTTCAAGCTGAATGTTTGGAGAAAATGTCTTGCATACTTTCCAGCTTGCAAGCAAGAGCTTTGTGAAGTATGAGAGGTACTTAAAGCATTTCAACAGGAGGAAGAGGAGCACTTCTCCTTCCTTGAGCTGAGGCTCTCTCAGTAATTGCAGCACCTTGGACAGCGACAAGGGTTTGCACTCAGAAACTGTTTGTAATGTATTTCTGCTTTGTCTTTTATAACCATCCTTTCAATGCTGCACATGTCATCAAAGCAGAGGTGTGTTTGAGATGCTAATCAATAACCACAGCACATATTTTTCTTTCTTACAATATAAGATTAAGAGCATTTCGCTTTAACAGTCAAAAGATAAAGTTTGAGTCTTGTATTATTGCCCTTATTACCAGATCTGGTTTTTAGACATAAATGCAACAGATGGATTAAATAATCCACACATGTCTTTATACTTACATCCACCCACACGGTTCCAAAAACATTTTAATCAACCTTTATTGCAAATCTGGTAAGCATTCTCTTTGTTGGTAAATTATCATCCATAAAATGTTGATATAAATTACCCAAAACAGCAAGAGAAGAGTAGTTGCATGCAAGAATCTCTTAAAATAAGAGTTTGAAGAAATAACCTGTTTGAACAGTAAGAAAAATAAACAACATGTAACAGAGGTCAAGTTAGTTCTGAAGATAATGACAGTCACAAATTTACCTTGAACTTGGGTGTTTGCTAACTTAAGGTTCAATGAAACAAGCAGAATTATTTTGTATTCCAGAGGAACCCATATGAACGTATGTACAACTTTATCAGATCAGACACAGGCATTATCTTTTTTAATTTTTTGAATGGGGAGTTCCCTCAGATTTCTGTTTTCACAATGTGGACTAGCACTCCAGAATTGTTCTGCTCAACATTTAAAGCTATAATTTTCAAAAGATATCACCCTGCAGCATTTTTGGAATAATTGTACAAACTTGAAACAGGGAAAATGAACAATTTTTAGAATTACTTCTGATGTTTCGGTGTGAGAAACTTTCTAATCCTACTAACGTTTACCTGACATGAATAATTATCTTTTACTGTAAAGTCTTTGCCCCCCACACTAAATATGTAAAGCTGCATCTCGCAACTGTTTTGTGGACGATATATATACATTCAAAATTAATACCTACCTTAAAAATTGTTTGATAAAACTCTCTGCCTTCTTGAATAAGAACTGATTACATGTGCAAGAAACTGCAGTAAGGATACTGATAGAGAAAGATAATAGTTTGGCTCTATTAAGAAAATTCAAGCTTATGGCTCTGCCATATTTCATATGATAAGCCAGAATTTCTCTGAAATATGTGTTTTTATTTTAAAAAATATATATGCATGTTATCTTGTATATTTTTAAAATATAAAGACAGGATAGGGTGTTTTAAGAGGCGTTTGTAAGCAGGATATTTTCTGCTGCTGGCATTTAGAAAGACATGATTTCTCATTATAAATTTGTACCTCACACATAATAAAACACGCCTTACCAAGGATAATGGTGCTTTTGGTGCGTTCAGCTCCTGCTGAGGATTCTAATAGGAACTTGATTAAGTCAGTAAAGTGTCTACTTCATGGTTGACCTCTGAAAGGATCTTAGGTCTGACTTAAATGTCTGATCACAGCACAGCGTTACCTGTCATCCTTAATTTACTGCTCAGCTTCTTTTCAACTACTCTACTTCTACTAGAAAAGAACTTAAAACAAAATTAAATAACAACTTGTTTACTTTAACTGAAAGCACTCTGTCCACTACATCTCAGACAAAAAGTATTATGAATACTTATCCTTTGAGAGCATTATTGTGTTTGTCTGGTCTTATGTTGAGTTGATTAGAGTATTTTTTTATTTTATTTTCTGTCTTCCTGTTGTGATGTATCGTTCTATGATGTGTTTTCCCTCAATGGTTCTCTGAAGGGATTTTGAATTAGCCTGTAGAAAAAGAAATTGTTTTTGAATACAATATAAAGAAATGAATTATTTCTGCTCAGGAACAAGTCCATGTTTCCCTGTGCAATATTTATATCATGGCATAATAAATGGTAGCTTTGTATTTGGGTTTTATATGTTGGTTTTGGTTCTGTGCTGAGTGGTATTCTGTGTTTTATTTTGGTAGTCTGGTTTCTCTTGTGGACTGTGCGGTGGAGCTAGTATGTAAGCTCAGTTATCTTGTAATGGGGTTTTGGGTTAAAATGCTGACCTGGCGTCTTTCTGCTCAGACTAACACTGTCTGAGTCCTCTCTGGGTACTCCAAAAATAATCCTTGGTTGTTACTTTCTCTATTGACTTTTGGAGTGAGTGTGTGTGTGGTTGTTAGTCCTTTGTGTCCATGTTTCCAACCTCTTACTCAATGACATCTGTAGATAGACAAGATTCCTGCACATTCCTACACAGAAACAATAGATATAAGATGGTTTGTCCTTCCAAGCAGCATTTTCTTCCTGCTTTCCCTGAATTACTTTTCTGGGCTTGTATTTTTTTATTTTGATGTTTCTTCATGGTACACAGTTGTAACTATCATGGTTCAGTATACCTTATAGTTTAATTTCACTCTGTTCATGTTGGTCTTTAGATATTTTACTACACCACTACAGCCACTGACATGAATAAGAAAAATACTTCAAATATGAAAATTTCTGACTGTTTTTTGTATAGTTAGTTTTTATGTTTTCCCAGTTCCTTTCAAATCCTTATCTATTCAACATATATGGCATATATTTGCATTTGTGTGTCTCCTTTGCAAACTTTCCCTCTCTTTTATAGAGCACACTGCATGTGAGGAAGGTAAAAGAAAAGTTGATGTTGAGAGCAGAACAAATGAGTTCTGATTACCTCCTTCACTTTCAGCTCTTCCTTTGAAGGCCAGGGGTTCGGACTGTACTTCTTTGTTATGGAGAGCAAAACCATTTAACATTTCTAGACAAGCAAGCGTTAGATTTTCTTTGACAAAATGTGCTTTCAGACAAAGGTCGCTGCCATATTGGAGTGCAACAGAAAGTTTGCTTTCCTATCCAACAAAAACATTAGATGTATTAAAGCTCCACATAAAACCACTTGTACAACAGTTTTTTCTACCTGATGGGAGTACCTGAATACAGGTGATTTGCATAACTTTCCCTCCATTTCTGACATTAATTTCCTAAGGTTAATCACGGCACGCTATGGTTGGAAACTCTTTTGAGTGTTTTTTTTTTTTTTTTTTTTTTCTAATTACAATTCCATTTTGTAACAGTAGATGAAATTTGACTTAATAATTCTGCGTAAATCCAGTAAGGAGTAAAAATATCTCGGGATGTCTTTCTAGTTTTATAAAACAAACAACAACAAAAAACCCAGAATAATCCCTTTTTGTAAATATTTGGAACATTTGACTTTATTTCCACTCTAAACATGTTGCGAATCTGTAACGATGAATGCAGAAAGCTTTCATTATTTTCCCTTGCTCTCTGCACGTGTTGACCTCTACATTATTCTGACCTTATTTATGTTGGTTAGATTAGATATAATCAGGGATTCCTGAAACACTGGATCAGAACTGGACATTTGTTCTGAAATGGCATAATATAAGTAAAGTCAACAGCAATAAAACTACCATTCAACATAATCTTCAGATTGAGGTAATGTTCTTCATGTTAGAGTTCAGATTCATTTATTTAATCATATTTTTGTTTTCTTGGGCTTCTTGTCCAACAAACAGCAATTTAAATGAATTTAATGAAATAGTCAAGCAATTAAACAGAGGTTTACATATTTTACTTTAAAGAAAGGAAAAACTTTATATTTTACTCATGTTGTACCAAGATCATTTAGCAAGTTCCTATTAGATGAAAGTCTAATTAAAAGTAAAACTCAGGCGTGCCTTGGTGGCGTAGAGTATAACGCGACCCACATTTGGAGGCCTTGAGTCCTCGACGCGGCCGTTGCAGGTTCGACTCCCGGACCCGGCGACATTTGCCGCATGTCTTCCCCCCTCTCCTTACCCCATTCCTGTCAGCCTACTGTCAAAATAAGGGACACTAGAGCCCACAAAAAGCCCCCTGGTGGGGGAAAAAAACAAAAAAAAGTAAAACTCAATATATATGTTCTTATAGTACAGTGTTACAAACATCATTGTTTTCATTCAAAGAAGTACCACACAAAGAGATATCTTCAAAGCTTTTCCCCTAAGGTAATTTCTAATGAAAGCAATAAGCAATTATATTCTCTTTTAAGATTTGCCATACATATTCTTTGGACAAAATCAATAGATACAGCTCAGCAGCTGATTTCCCACTTCACACTGTTTATGGGCCCCATGGTACCTTTGTGTCAGCAGTTGCCTTGATTAAGCCCATTGAGTTCTTTCTCCTAAAGGATACTCTTTTTGTACTTTTCAGTTTTATGCACACACAAAAAGCCTTCATTTGCTTCACATGAATTGGAGGTTTAAAATAGTTTGCTAGAAAGGAGTTTTATTCTCTTATGTGGTAGCTTTTGGGGTTGAGTGAAAACATTTTGAGCAAGTTGTGGAAACTTTCAAAACTGCATGAAAAAATCCAGCTCTTCCATGCAGAAAAGCACTGACATTTTGTCATCTGTCTCATAAAACCCCCGTCTGTAACAGGTATACATCAACACTTGCTGTTTCAGAGAAATGAGACAAAAGAAAATGTCAGAGCAGGTTTAGTTGTAATCATAGCCAGCTCTGTATAGTGATAAGACAATCACAAAGCCACACTCTAAGATCCTAATGAAACAACAAGTGAGAGAAGAAAATTATTTCAGATATGTGTCAAACACAATAAGGTCACATTATGCTCATAGCCACTTGAGTGATTGTGCAGGAATACGTGGAACAATCCAATCAAATTATCTCTAACAAGGAAATGACAGAGTTCTGCTTTGCAAAGGAAAAAGGGTGAATTCTGTCTCACTGATTTATCAGGAACTAGAGAAGAGGCAGAAGCTCTGCTGTTTTCTTTGCTCTCTTTGGTTCACTAAGGTAGGGCATGAGTTGGTTGTTCAGGAGGAACATAGAGGATTTTAGTCAGGAGCTGTGACTGATTTTAGCAAGGTTTCTGTTTATATCAAAAATTATATTTGGTGGGTTTAACAGGTGGGTTTGCAGTTTTATCACCGCAGATGTACCAGAATGAATTCATATTTAAAGCCAGAGATGATGCACAAATACTTTGTAGACTGGCTGGGTTTATATGGAAAAGATGAAGCTTGCATCTCCATTTGAGGGTTTTTTGGGTTCATCTTAGTGGGAGTAGATCCCTGTTTTGTTTGTTTCAACTCATTCTAGGGACCACAAATTATTTTTGTTTTCTATCAGCACAAAAACACCAAACAAAACCGTAAAAAAAAAAATAAAAAAGATATTCTGCTACTGGGGTGCTAGCAAAACAAAGAAGGCATGAGTTGTGCACAACAGTATTACTTATAAGAATGAAAACACAAATGTGTTTCTATTTATCATGATACTTATGCAATTACATACACAATCCGATAGTTTTCAATAAAGAAAGGAAGATATAATTTAATTTGGTGGCTTCAATCGTGGAAATACAAACAACAAAATGAAACACTGCTTACCAAAAAAAATGGACAAAATGCATCATCTTTAAAAAGAAAACTGATTGTGGAACAACAAACAAAGAGCTTAGAAATGAAATAATGCATGTATCAATTTCAGTCTGTTCAGAAGGACAATCTATTTCTTTTAAAGTTTTTTGTTAAATGAAACGTCTTCATTTATTAGTGACTGGACAGGAAGAAGGGCAATCAGGAAGCCTCTGCATACGGTGAAGCTTCTTTAAGATTTTTTAAAAAATCTGGATTTCCTAAAGTCCCAGTTACAGAGCATCCAGATCGCCCATCCAACCGACCACTAAACACAGCTGCTATTGTCCATAGCTATAGTAATTTTAACGACAAAGCATTATGAAATCTAATGGCAAGAAACTAAACTAAAAATCCCTTTCATATTATAGTTCACACTCCATGGAATTGCCTATTTCATTTTATTCTTATTTTAATACAGTTCCCTTCTTTTTCCCACTTCCCCTCATCAGGCTTCATTTCCCCCAAGAAATGCAGTGTAATGCAGTGCTGTTTGTAGTCTCAACACCATGTCATAAAACTAGCAAAGCAATAAACTCCAGAGCAAATAAACAGATAGATGCATGCAACATTTGTGGGGTTGTATTTTTTTTCTATAAATGGAAAACATTAATGGTTAACTTCAGATTGAGAAATGCAGAATCATGCAGCTATCTCAGCATGACAGAGATCATACAATATAGCAATTATTTTCCAATTCGGTATTTTTTCCCTGACACAGGAGACTTTCTTATATCCTTCGAAGCACATTGCAGTCAACAAAACAGCAGAAGTAAATATATTTCCTTGGTCACGCTCAAGAGTCTGGGAAGCAAAACAGACGTTCTAGAGAAAAGGATTCGTCTTCATCCTTCATGACCAAACATCTTCCTTAAATAGCTGAACTTCAAACCCACCTTCTACCTTATTGCACAATCAAAGTAATCATTCCATAAATCTTAGGGGCTCAACTTAAACGGGCAGTATAATTTAAAATCGACTTTTTTGAGCTTTACATTATGTTAAAATATTATTCCCTCATCCAAAACATGCCTAGAACGTTGTCTTGATGTTTTCATACATGATTGAGATCATTATGTTGTCAGATCCCGTAGCTGTGTCCATATTAAAAGAAATTGTGCATTACATCCAACCAGAGTCAAACCAAAAGTATTAGTTTATGCATTTGGATCACAGAAGCAACCCACCACTACTTTCACCCCTCCTTTTCTTGAAACTGCATTGTGCCATAAAATCTGACCACATTTAGCAACTGTCAAACCGCATCATGACATTTATTTCACATTTATTCATTCTAGCAAACCTAAATATTAACACTTAACTCAAAAAATCCACAATGTCCCATCAGGAATACAATACGTTCTAGAAAAATAGCAACTATGTCTGGAACCTAAATCAGGCAATTTAATGAAACTGTTTCCTAACTTTTCTTTTATGCGTCTATATATTGGTTGTGAAATAATGTTTTTCTTGTTTTGTATTTGTATTTGTATTTGAAGAGATGTCAGCGGTTGTGCAGATTTTTCCAACGGTATTTTGTCATTTACAGTTGATTTTAAGCCAATAAACTACCAGGAATACTAAACACTATTAGTTACACCAATATCACATTCAGAGCCATTTTTCAGAAGCAGCAGCCCTCATGTAACATAATCACAGGCTGGGATTTTCTTTAAAAAAGACAAGATGACCCATGAGGCCAGATTTGGAGGACATTCTTCTTAAGAGCTAAGCTGTCTCTCTGTAACAATAATACTCTCTTGTCCTATATTGCATGTTGTTATAATTTCAGCTTTAAGGTTTTTGAATGTTTATATTTTGACTATCTCTGAATAAACAAAATGCTCCTGCATTTTTTTGTAATAATGTCGCAGGTCTCTCTTTCTAATGACAACTCTCTCAACAACAAAACAAATCTGACTTTTTATTTGTTAAGAACCAAAAGAATTGACTTGTGTAGATTTAGTTTTATGTAATTTGAGCTAGATATAGATACATATCAAGAGATATTTATTCCTAGAGAAGCATTTCTTGTCTAATTTCAACAAAAAACATCAGAAATGTATAGATCACACAGAAAGCATTGTGATTGCAGGGAATAGTAAAATGGTGGAACTAGCAATGCAATACCAAAGTCTATAAATTTGTAGCTGACTTGTCACTTTCACCAAACATAATGAAGAAATTCTGAATAAGCTCATCCTCTAAAGAATCTCCAACTACAGCATAATAATCCATCTGAGAGGTGAACAGATAGATACAAAAAAATCCTGACCAGATTATGTTAAAACAGTAAAATTACCTTTTAATTTAGCAGCAGCTACGAAGCTGTGAATCAGATACTAACTCAAAAAACATTTCCCACTAAGCACTGCTAAAATATTCTTTTTACAGTGACTGTGACTGTTCCCAACTGACTGGACATGAAAATAAGCTGTAAAACCTCTTTTGGAGCAGAGCTGACAGATAACTTGTTTTTAAGTGCTTGTGATGTTCCCTATACTTTCCCACAATGGGTGGTGAGCCAGATTGTCTAAATTAAAGAGAAAAAAATGCTTTTGCACTTAACATTACATAAGATGTACTTTTATTGATTCTTATAGAGGAAGTTCAGGCATTACAGGACAAGCATGAGCCAATTACAGCTGAAGTAATGTAATTGTACAAATAAGACTGAGAATAGTATGAAACCAACATTTTTCCTCATTTTCAAATAAACTTAATAATCATGGAAATGCTTTCTTTTCTCTAAAATGACCAATAATAAATTTTTTAGGAGGTTTCTGTTTTGCTAGATACCCTTGCTATGATTCATATTTTGTAATGGTATCAGTCCTCTGTTGGCAGTTTTATTACTCCTGATCTGAAAAGCCGAGCTGGAAATCCTATTTTTCCAAACTGGGGATTTGGATTTGAACAGGCTTCAGAAACTATTTCACTGACTGCCATCCCCATGTTTACATCCCAAAGAACAAAAGAAATAACTGTGAATTTCCCGGCAGCCACAAAACTCCCATCCACAGTTCAATTTTTGTCAGACCATATTTCTCTGCTTATCTGCCCTGCTTAGTTCCAGCTGATAAGAAGCTGAATCCTCTGTAAAAAATGTCAAGAAGTTACAAATGAAGCTGCAACAGCTTTGAATCCACAGGATCACATAAAAAATGCTCTCACATTAGAATTAATTTGTTCAGTCTACCAAGAACGACTGATATACATGTTTTGATCATGATAATTAATTTCAACATTTGATTGCTCGTCTTTATTGCGTCCCATTTAAATGGAAAAAGAAGAAATGAGAAAGACTTTTTTTATGGCTAGTAGTGAAAGCTTCATGTATCAGCCATTTTTTTTTAAACTGAAGATTAAAATGATTTATTCAAGGTCTCCAGTCTTAACAATCATTGTACTGCATGTATGGAGTCAATTTAAATTGCTATTTTTCTTTGGAGGTTATCGTCAGCTCTGAAGAGAGGAAAGGCTGCATTACTTAAGGTTTCCTTTTAAACAGATTAAACTGATTGCTGAGCGAGGTCATCGCCTGTGTCATCTTCTTCAATAATTAAAACTATTTTTCTCATTTACCATTTTGATGTAAACATGTACTCGTGCAAACTATAGATTTTTGTTCTGAACAGCCTAATCTCAGTCGATTGTTTAAATGAAACCTATGCAGAAACTAAATAAGGTGTTATACGCAGTTCAAATCAACAACAAATCGTCTCAAGGCACTTTACAAAAAGGTTAAATTTATACAGAGAAATATTCTCAGTTCAATCCAGTAATATGGACAGATTCCTATTTAGCCCTCAGCTGGTAAAACCTATCACATCAAAATGTTAACAGCAATAGCCTCTTTAGCTGCTTTGTGTAGGAGAGAGACAAGGTTAAACAAGATAAACAGGGCCACCTGTATTACACTCAGAAACAGAACATGAGGTTATTTGCAGCAACAGCTCAGCCAGTGACCCTCTGATCACCTGTTAGATAACCGAATCTTGGTTATGTTGCATATAAATTCAGGGGAAGATTTAAATTAAATCTCTATAATCGCAAATATATAATCTGTTTCTCAAACTGAGCCTTAGCGAAAACACTTCTTTCCTTTCCCTTAAAGACCAAAGAAAATTTGCAATAGTTCCAATTAATCTAAAAATCACATGTCATTTTATGATTCAACCAATAACTCCGAAACAAACAAGCAATTCCGACATGTTGTAAGTATCACAACTCATAAAAGCTTTGACAATAGGTTGTGCTTCCTTTTATCACACAAATATGAGACATACAAAAAGTCTGATTTCTTCCAGAACTCCTACAAGAAAGAAGAGAAAAGCATGAATTTAATGTTGTGACGCTAAATGCTCAGCAACACCACAGGGAGGCCATTTCAAAACAGACGGGTAATTCACTAAACTATTCACTGAATTATTGAGAATCATTTTCTCTGCTCAATCTACAGTGAATAGTTCAATATGTTCCCCTTAGTTAAATTGCCTCATGGCTTTTAAGATGAGATTTATCTGTGACAAGTAAAAGCCCCTGAATTTTTCATACCTTTCTTTGAACAAACACATTTAATTATTATTTATTGAAAAGAATGTGTTAAACACAGATTTCTTGCTATCTTACAAAGTATCCAGGCAGGCAGTCAGCTGAGACTTTAGAACATATAACGTCAAACAAACTCTTCAGGTTTAGTGAAGTTTGGGAAAACTCACACGGTATAGTTACTACGGCTCCCGAATGACTACAAAAACAATCAAAACAAATCACATGTGCTCATGACAATGTGCAATCAGTGACTTGAACCAGAGACCTGAGTGGCCTGGATGGTTGATACAACAAAAGATCCTTAATATATTTTGTTGCTATGCCATCCAGGAATTTCCACATTCGAATAATTTTAAGTCTATTCTCTGAGCTTCAGTGTAAGAACTTTAGGACTGAGATGATGCGCTCTATTTTATTTTAGTGAGAATGTGAGCAGCATCAGATATAGCTTTCAGATTTTTTTTAGATAGATTTATGAAGACACTGTTGCAGTAATCAGCTCAACAAAAGATAAACACATAATGTGTTTCCCTAGACCTTGTTGGAACATCAGATCATTTGATCCTAATGTTCTTCATGTGATAAAAGGCTGTCTTTGTAATTGTCTTTTTGTGTCTGTACAGGTTCAGGTCTGAGTCCAAAGTCCTACCAAACCTGGTTGTATAAAATAATCACTAAATAAAAAGGCAAAACTAAGGGGAGAAACCAAGAAAATGCTCCTCCTTTGTAGATGGTTAAAAACCTGCCTCCATCTAATGACGGTCTGTCCTATATTCTGATTAAATCATCGAAAATAGACATTACAAGACAATATGATCAACATTTTGAGAAATAAATTTAGCAAAATATACACACTCTTTGCCAGTGCACAAATATTCTGTAGGTGTGTCAGAACTTGATGTTTTACAAAATGTACTTTGTTTCTTCACATCTTAAAAAATTAACAGTGTGACATCAAGTTTACATTAATATAAGAACTTTTATAAAACGTTTTATGAACATTGATTTAAAATGATGAAATGTCCCACTTCCTTCTCAACAGCTGGGCAAAAGAATATTATATTTGTCTCAAACTGAGCTACTGCTGCACATATTTAATTTGCCTTTGGGATCAAAAAAAGATTTGAATTGAATAAATACATTAAGCATAGATTTTCCTTTTTACATCTAACATTTTAGAAAGTGACAATACTTTCATTTGAACTTCAGTTTAGACTCAATCTAATAAAATATCTGAATTGTTTACTTATTCTCTCATATTGTTTATAACACTGCCTCCCACTTGCATTAGCTATCAATCTGATATAAGCTTTCACCAAGTGTCTAAACAGAGAAACTAAAGCGGTGCAGTGGTAATTACAGTCTCCTCAAAGTTGCTACAATAGCTTTGATGATGGAAACTGCTTGGAGGTCATTACATTTATCAAATAATGCAACTGCAATAACCATGTGGGAAGCTAACTAAGCTGACAAGGTTGTGTGCAGCTTTCAGACATAAAAAGGAGACTTTCAGCGTGTTTGATCAGGTTACTGCTTTTTCACTCATCTGGATGAATAAGCATTAGAAAGTGACAAAGACTCGATCTTTTAGGAGAAAATTGTCCTCTCCATGTGTTTTTCCTGTCAAGTCTTCAGCAAAAAAGCTGCTGGAAATAATGATAGTGGTTTTGAAAAGTTGACGGTAGTGATTTGAAAAGATGTCAAACCATTAAAAGGGCTTTGAAGTGTGCACCCATTTGCCACCCATTTCTTTGCTATATGATTTATTGTGAAACATTAAGGGTGCCTCGTAGGGCTATTTGTCTAGAGTGATGTCTGAACGGCTTTGTTTGTTTGGTTTCACTCTTAAAGTCAACCCAAGACAGAGTTTTGACTTTGATGCATAAAGTGCATTAAAAGATTCCCCACGTAATAATCTTGAATAAACTGAACAAAAGAAGAAAATGTATATAAAGGAGCTTATTTTATGTGTGGGATACGGATTCAGTGACATGAAACACAACTTGCCTGTCTTGTGTTACAGGATTTATGCTCCGGTTTTTGTGCCAGTTGCTGCTTTGCAATTTTCTTTAACATTGAATGTTTTTGTTTTGTTGTTGTTTTTCTTGCTGGATATTTATGTATAAACAATACATAATGAGTGTATGAAAACCAAATAATAATATACTCCTTCTTACAACTGCTTACTGTGATTTTCATTGTTAGAGAGAAATGTCTGTAAGACGCCACAGGATGTGTTAAAATGCTTAGAAGTTTTTTGTTTTTTTTTAAATCTAGAAACAATGCAACCCATCGCCCATATTGCAAAAATATATATTGTTGTTTGTGTAAATTACCGACTATACCTTCGGATTACAATAATAGAAATGCATAAGATAATCATTTGAGGCAGAAATACACCCATAAGCCTATTTTGTTTCTGAAAGGATTTCAGTTGTGCTTTGTGAGTCATTGCATTATTCAGTTTGATTTGCTGTTTTCAGAATAACGGGTTTTATGCAGTGAATTATGGTTTGTTTTGATGTTAAATACGCCCTAAAAGGAGATAATCTCGACTCAAGAGTGGTGAACGCTTGTGTCACGTTAAAGTTTCTTTTCAGCAAAAGAAAGTGTTTCTCTGTCAAACAATGTTTTACACATCAGCGTGCTGACATGTTCTTGGCAGGGAATGAAATGTTTGAGAAAGGCTGCAGCGCTAAATCAGGACTAAGAGCACCGTAACCCAATGGAGTGTAAACGTGTCATAGAAAAGCACATTCCATGGTCGGAACGGATGCCCAACACAAGAGGAAATCTGTCCTCTCACTTGCTGCTGCTGCTGACAGCGTTCATCGCCTGGAACGCTGCAAGCAGAGCTTTGAGGCCTCAAACTGAATAAAAACCTGCCTCTGTTGTTGTTGCTGTTTCAGGCCAGTGGAGGGAATTTATTTTATTTTTGGATGGGGTGTTCAGGCCTCGGGCACAATGCATTGTGGGGGTTCTGGTGAGTCACGTCTGTGTGGATTTGGTGATAGAGATGAAGAGCAGCTTTCTTAATGTCATCTGTAATACCCATGCAGACATGTAGGGTCTAATCAAGTGTGTCACTTCCCAAAGCACCACATGGAAAAGAAGCCACCAGTTTGTCTTTCAACATTGTACATTTGCTTAGCATGCCTGGTGTGCCTACAGCCAGGATTAACTGTATCGGCTTTTGTCTATTTCTATCTTTGTCTGTTTCTTTTTAAAGAGTCACAGAAAAATCATCTTTGCAAACTGAAGACAATATCTTACTGAAGACTGACCTCTTCACTATGATTTAGCAGCCCTGGGCAGAACCTTCTGCCCTATTCAATATGAGAATTTCAAACCTAGCCAACCATGAAGAGGCTTTTCTGTCCTCAGACATGCTGACACACTGCTGATTCATGGAGAGTCACTTTTCTCTCTTTTCATTTGTAGTTTAAATGGACATAAATGACTTAAATGACTCACCACCCAACAGTGAAGACACAAAGAAAAGTTTTTTATTTCACATCCAAAGCCAAGAAGATTTTAGACAACATAAGACTTTATGTTTGAGCAGCTCAGTTTCATTCAGTCATTCTGGATTAATACCCTATGTTATGGTTTTCTTTTTAAGCATAAACTAAAATTAGTTTGGAGATAAATAAAATTCAGTGCCCTAATTTTGACTGTTTTACAATTTGATTTGAAGAAATGTAAAAAAAAAAAAAAAGAAAAAAAAACAAAACATGGTTTGTTGGACAAGGCCCTGATTGTGTGGAAGTTAAAAAGCAAAATTATATTAACATATGGTATTAATATAATTGATAATATGATATTATCCTCTGTGACCTGCAGGAGCTATATGCACTGTAGCTCCTGCAGGTCAGATAGAATGACAATAAAAATAATGAGTGTAGGTTAATGTCTTAATCCAGTATTAACATGCTATCATCATTCACTGTGTTACTAAGATGTTATAAAATCCATCTGTTTTGTGAAACTGCAACATGGACTTTTCATTGGACGCCATCAAAAAGATACTACAAGTGTAAAACAATTTCTGTCACTCAGTCATGACAGTTAATTTATAATGTTTGTTGTATATTTTAATCCCCTGCGTGCTTTTCAAAGGTCAAAACACTTTGAGTTGCTTTGCAATTACACTCAAACTGTTGGGATGCTTTTATGGGATTAGCCTGATGTCAAACAAAAGCAAGCTGGACACAAAACAGATTAAACGTAATTACTGCTGGTGGTACACTCTGGACATGACCAAAGTCTTGTCAATGACCAAACTGTGTTTATGAATGATGTCAAAAGACAGATTATTATTAAAGCCTCAGCTTTATTTCCATGAGGTTTCAAATTCAGAAACATCCCATAAGACATACTGTCACCCTGGCAGCAGCAATAATCACATATTGATGATTCCGGAAAAGGAAGTCTTACAGCAATTTGGATTAAAGTTGTTTCCTTAGCCTCAGAGGGGCGTGCATGAAATCTTAATGCTTTGGAGGACTTTGGGTCTTGTATTTATTAGAAGATTAAGAGCAGAAGTATAAAGTGTGAAGTTTAATATTATGAAGTGGAATTCTACAAAGAGTTTCTCTTAATTAATCATGCAGCATATGATCACTTTGAACTGTATAAATTTGTATGAAACACACACACACACACACACACACACACACACACACACACACACACACACACACACACACACACACACACACACACAAACATTTTATCCAGTCTGCATGTATTTAAAACATGAATTCTTTCCCTCTACCTATTTTTATCTCTCACTTCAAAGGGAATATTTATTTAAGCAGCATTTCTCAGCTCTTATTATTTCTTTTGTCTGCTTACTTTGCAGATTTAAGTATTAAAATTACATTTTATATTTCAATGTGTTGCCAATGAATAATCTCAGGGAATAAAACCACCCAGTATTCGCTGATTGTTCTGTGTAAACTCATGTTTTTTTGTTGAGGAAAGTAACCCTGAAGCACAAACGTAAATGAGAAACCAAAGGAAGAGATGAAACTGGTTTACTCACTTCAATTTCAGATAGCCTTTTTAAATTAAAATGAACAAGAATGTGCAAAGAACAGCTTATTTTCATATTCAGACTGGTATGAAAATAAGCCTAACCCTAACCCTCCTCTGTCATTTCTCTACTGCTTTAACTGGACAGTTGGTGGAGGAGAAGGTTCTGCAACCAGTGGTTCTGGAGATGCTTCACAGTAGTTCTTAAAAACTTTGGCCAGAAATCTTACAGATTTGAGTAATGTTTTAAATCAGAAATGGTTCTTCATGAACTCTAGTTTTTCCTTTGCATTTTCATGCAATAAATGCATAACATTTTTACAAAGGAAATATGTGCAAATGACATGCTTTGTGTCATTTTTTTACTTTCCTTTTCATATTGTACCATGGAAGAAAAATGCATTAAAATAAAATTGCTCTTTCATTGAGAATTTTTGGGTGTATCAGGCAGATGGATGGATAGATGGTTGGATAGAAATCCAAAACCTCATGAAAGCGTGGCCCAGTCAATGACAGTTGATGGTAAAACGAAATAGTGAGCATTTGTTGTGCAAAAAGCTATTTATTTATCTTTTTATTTCCCATACTTTTTCTATTTGTTTATCTGAAACATTATGTACAACTTAAGTACATGATGACATTGCTATATATTGGAAAACAAAAAATCTTACAAAGTATTTTTGTCTAATTTCTGTTTTAGACTAGAAACTAGGCCAAAAATGCTTAGTATTTTCTCATATTATAAGCTTTAACATATAAAGTAAAATATATAATTCACTTATAACCAGCACATTTTCATCATCATTAAGGAAATATTGACTTAAAATAAGCTCCTACGTTGTGCTTTAAAGTTACTTGCAAGTTAATTTTGTGTTCCAAGATATTTGCACTATAAACTAAGTCAAAAATACATAGGATGTAGTGTTTTTTCACTGTGTTGCCTGAATATCACAGTGCACTCATTATTATATTGATGGTATATGCCACTCTTTCAATTTGTAGATTATTTTATCAACCAGAAAATACCACCAGTTAGTTTAATGCATTGAATGCATGAATTGTTTAAAAGAATAGAGGTGTATTCTTGTAAAATACATTGGTTTAGAGAGATTTATGTTTTCTGCAGGTGACTTCTAGAATTTACAACAGTACCAAATCTGATCACAAGCTAGAGAAGTTCCCTTTGTAGTCTCCTGGATTAAGAGCTGGACAGCTTCAAACAGCCACCTCCTCATATATATTCAGGTATGTTGTATAGGTGTGGTGTAAGTCTTTCTCTTCTCAAGGTCGAGGGGAATAAAACGAGTGGAGCACTATGTTTGCTGTAAAATGAAATAATAATAACCTCACTCTCACCTTCCAGGGTCAAAGAAAAAGCAACAGCAGACATATAAACTAGGAAAGAGTAAGATAATATTTTTAAACTACTGTGATAATGAGGACAAAAAGTATTTTTAAAGTAAATGGCCAGAAGTGACTTTCCTTTTCAACAGATAAGCAAAAATTATATATAAAAAAACAGCAGCACCCAAAAACTATGATTTTCCAATATATATATATATATATATATATATGCTTCCTTGGAGTATATATATATGTAGTCGGTCAAATAAGAAAATCTAGCTGGTCGTGATGTGACAACATGTGATAACTTTTAATTTGTATGAACAGTTTTACAAGATACTGTAAGAGAAAATATGACTTTAATCATCTCTGTTGTTAACTCATTGTAGCAGGTCTTCGCTGTCTTTATTTTTTTCCCAGAAGGGAAAGAAAATTACATATTAACCAAAAGAGGTAAAACTTTACATTCAAACTATATTTATATTCATGTTATACATCCTGATCCTGCTGTTTACCATGACCAGTCAGTCAGACAAATGTATGAGCAACACAGCGTTCTCACATATTATCCTGCCAACCATGAAATGCTTGTTTAGACATCAATCTTTCTATTTCCTTAATGCAGAAATGGAGGTCGTGGCTTCTGACGTAATATGCAGCCTGTCTGCGTTCCCAAGATGGAGGTCTGGCCTGATTTCAAGGTAGGCTGCCTGGCTAAATTTAGGAGCTGTAATTCATTCATCACCCTGTTAGTGAATGCACCAGAGATGGCCATTCTTCTTCCTAGGTGTTAAATCTGTCCTTCAGGGGCTTTGCCCATGACTTTGAAATAGTCAGCAAAACAAGATTTTCCTCCACAAATCTATTTGCCACCATCTAATTGTATTATTTTCAGCACAGTTCAGTCAGCAAACTGGATCTGATAAAGAAAATTTGGAATAATCAAAAAAGTGGAACATTCTTTTTCTCTTCTTTTATAGTTGTTTCTTGTTTTTGCAGGAATTTGGATCAGAATTTTCTTTTGTGTGGTTTATGAAACTAAAGCAGGATTGTTTTGAAAACCATCTTTATTGGTCAAGATTGTGTGAACAAACAAGGCAAAACAAACTTTGGTTTTTAAATGATCACAGCGAACAGACCTGAAGTGTAAATATAGAAGCTTTAGAGCAAATAAAATGAGGATGAAAAATCAAAATAAACCTGTAGTTGATGCCATTTTCTATTATTAGAAAGGAAAAACAGCATTGTGCTTATTAATTGCTTATTTTGTTCAGTGCAGCTGACCACTCTGGCTGAAACTTTGACTACCTTTATAATATTTTTGACTTATAGACACTGAGAGGAATTACTCACTTACCTTAATATTTGAGTCTGAAAAAAGGAAAAAAAGTACAATGTGGCACACACAGCAAAAACTGAAGTTACAATTTGAGGGCTAAAGGCTTCAGAGTTGACTTTACTTGAGAGCAAGACAAGTGATATATTTTAAGTTTGCAATCATTTTTTCCTTTGTTACCTAAACAGCTATTTACAGAGACCTTTGTTCATTTTCATGCTTTCAGGGGTTTTTTTATACTGAAAGATATCTTGTGAAAATCCCAGATCTAAAATTTAATCAAGCTTATACTATATAAACCCTGAAATAGTGTTAATATCAACTCTGGGAGTTAAATCAACACTGGGCTTTTTGGTGTGCAGCATCAAATGCTGCCTAACTTAATTTTTTATTTTTTTCCCCAAGCAGCTGGAAGCTATATTATTTAACCCATTTGGTGTTGTTTCTTTACTTGCTAAATGCCAGAAAACTTGGTGAGAGATATTTTTGTGACTTTCCTCAAATTCAAACGTTTACATACATTGTATTTACATTTGCTATAGCACCTTTTAATAAAATTTGATTCAGAAGAGACTCTCACCATTCCACATCTTGACGTGGTAATATTTGTGAGAACATCTCATGTCTCATTTGTCACTGAATTTCAGCAAAATTTTTATTTTGTTCTGTTTAAGGCATTCTTTTTTTGACTTGGCTGTATGCTTGAACTAACACCAATGCTCAAAAAAATTCATGACTTGACACTTGAAACATTTCCCTCTGAAGAAAAAAGAAACCCCAGACCATAATTCTGCCACCACCATGGGTTTCACTGTTTCACATTTAGCCAACAAGACTAAATGTTTAATTGAATCAAAAGGTGGCTCAAACAAATTATTAGTTTAAAGGTGCGGAGACTTCTGCAACCACATTACTGAAAGTTTTTTTAGCTTCTGTTTTTCCTCCCTAGTCAGTGAAACTGGATGGGATTTATGCCAAATGAACGCCAGGAAATGTTTTTAAATAATTTATCATGGTCTCATTACTTTGTCACAAAAACTGACATTTTAAAATGGGTGTGTGCACTTTTTAGAGCCACAGTAGAAACAGAAATAAAAGAATTTAAAAATACATGCAGGGCTTTATTCCCCATTTATTAAAACAAGGATTCCTTATTAAGATTTATGATGAGATCTAAAATCCCAAGTCCCTAATTGCACAGAAAATGAAAGCAGTATGTTTGGGTTTTGTTGGTGTTGCAGCAATCAATTATTGGGTTCTCTCTGAATAACATTAATTGATGTGGAATTAGCAAGCACGCCTTTAGCTCTCAGCCCATTATACAGCGATTACGTTGCAGAAAAAAATAAAAAAAGAAGAGTCAATTCATTTGAATGATTTCACACTCCAAAAAACATACTCAGAGATTTGGAAGAGAAAACTGATTAAGTGTGGTGGTGAGTAACGAGACCATCCTCAAGTATTCTGCTAATGAGCCAGTTCATGAAGTTAGTCATTGGATGAACTGTATTTAAACATGTAGTGTGTGAGAGCTTTCAATTCAGGGACTGAGATTAATGGTTGTTTGTTGTTTTTGTTGAAACTAACTTAAAAAAAACCTGATGATCTCATTTTGTTACATCACACCATCGTGATGAAACGGATCCAGGAAGGACGTTCTTACACTCACACTGTGCAAAAGGGAACCAGCTCCTGGCAAAGACACCACCGATGGCACATCCTGTTTTCCTCTGTCCACCGGGCACAATCGGCCTAACAAGAGGGTCAGTGGCGAGGACGGAGGAGACAGACAGCAATGGCCCCCGGGGGGTTGCCTTACTCACTGCTTTAATCGGTGCAGTGATAATGATTTGTGGCAGCGACTGCAGGGAGGCAGTTAGGGTCTATTTGCAACTCATTCGAAAACGTGCTTGCTCGCAGATTAATGATCTACCACACTGTTCCAGGGAGACTTGGTGGAGAAAATATCATAACTGCCATCTTGTCCTTGATGTCGAGCATGCTGAGTAATACGGCGGCAAGAACCGATTCATTAGTCATCAATTACATTATTAATCAGCGTTTGGCAGTCGGGTCAGAAAAGAAGTTTTTACAGAACTTTGTTTCTTCATCTGGCATTTAGTACTGGAAATATAAAAAATTGTTTTGTAAAACAACAACAAAAATTGCTATCAGTAAAATTTTATGTTGCACTGTAATAAAAATGCTGAGGATTTTATTGTCTGCCGCTGCTAAATAGCCTCCTTGTTCTTTCCAAGTAATTAATGTAATTGAGCTGTTCATAAATTGACTCCTCATTTACATTCAGCGCCAATTTCCCTAAAGCTGCATTTTATAGAAGCTTTTGCCAGACAAGAATCCACTCTCACAAAAAAAAAAATATATAAATATCATACTAAAAGGTACACAGTTAATCTCCGTCAACTAAGTACTTTGGCAATATTTCCATTTAATCCTCACAGTTTTTCAGAATTTTGATCTGAGTTTGGGAACAACAGACATGTCTCCTCAACTGTGTGTATAAAGGTATTTCTTAGCGCTACAGCACAGGTTGCTGATACAGGAAGTTAGAAAAGTGTCACCCGTTGCTTATTGAAATTGGTTAGTTTTGTTGATGTACATTTTGCTTCATTTTAAATAAATAATGTAGTTTTGGAAAGCTTTCTTGTGTTGAGCAAATACATTAGTCTGAGACTTAAACCAGGGATTGTTTATTGGAAATGCTAATTACTGTCTTCTACATCATTAATCACGGGTAGAAAGAAAAGAAATTTAAACGTTTGCTTTATGGGTATTTATGCTGTTTTCCTGTGATACCGTCACCAAACACAACCCACCCACTGCTGCCAACAGAACCTCTTTCTCCTTCCATCCATTACACCTTAACTCAGCTCTCTGACTTTGCATTTTACCACCACAATGTCTTCCAGAGTTTTATTACAAGTCCTCGCTTGTCTAACATAATAAATGACTGTATTATTAGTTCTGAAAGCATCTGAAGCTGCTTGCTGAATAAGCAAGTGAGTATATCTACATTTAAGCATACAGCAGAACACTTAGCTTTAGTTTTCCTCCAGGCCTTGCATTGCTGTTTTGATGTTTTACGGTTCATTTTACAGACTCTAAGCAGTGCAGTTTATAAGGAGTGATTCTGGCACATTGGATTTTAAATGAAACAATGTCTATGCGGCATAGTAAGTCTTACGTTTTTGCAGGTATTGCTTTCCCAGATTTGTCAGATTGGTTTGTCATTTGTTAAAAAGTGCAACCAAAGGATTTTAAAAGCGAACCCTTTGGCTTAACAATCAAAATCAATTGAGGAAATTGTCTTATTATAAGTTTAGTTGATGCTTATTCACTTTGTGAGCCATCCGAAAACACCAGAGTCAGAAAATATTGCCTTTTGGTGAGGGACAGTTTGGATGTGATGACAAATGTGGCGTGTCACAATGCACAGGGAGCAGTTACATTGTGTCTCAGTCCTGCTCAATCTTGTAATATTAAATCTGTCAAGCGTAATTGGTTTCCTACCAGATTAAAGCATAAAACTGTGGGGAAGACACTGTTTTCTCCTTACCACCATCTGTGCTCTGCGATGTGACACTGCAGCAAGACTTGATGAATCATTAGGTCATTAAGCAAAACATATTCACTGTAACTTGGGGCCAAAAGGAGTTTTTCTGATGCTATTTTTGTCTCTGATGGTAATGTCAGACTTTTAGACACCTTTGTTTAGTTTTATTTAACAACAATCTCTTACTATTGCTTGGGGGGCTGGTAACTAGCTCCAGTGGTCATTGGGCCAGAGGTCAGCAGTCTATCACAGAGCTTTGTAGGATATTGTTAGTTTTTTGTAATCTGGGACTTTTTCCACTTTTTTGTCATTTTATTAGCTGAGCCACAGGATCTGTGTTTTTATTAGGGCTGGGACAATAACTCTTCAATTTTGATTGTTTAATCACATAGATTTTAATGTGTTAATTTTTTTAAGAGCAATTAATTGCATTTTTGTTAACACACAAAAGTCCCGATTCCTAAACTTTGTATTATCATTTCTGGTATCCCTGTACTTCTTACACACAAGCGACTTCTCCAAACAACAGAAACCACTTCTCTTAGCCCACTGGAGGTTAATTTTTGTTTTAAACATAATTTGATGGTTCTTGGTATAGACCACTGTTGTGTGAAAGTTGTGCAAAAATTTAGTTAGCCTATTACCTAAAATATTCTGGCCTAAACTACCATCTCAAAGCAAAACATGTTTCAGCAGCACCAATGTCCCACATCCAGCCCACATTTCTAAAGAAGTATTTTTCCAGAGAAGTTACATGAATGATCAGTGATTCCTGAAATATTTGAAAGCTTAATGGGTATAATAGCAATCTGCAATAGATTAGAAACAGTAAATATCTTTGTTGTTGTAATATGTATATTTATTCAGCAGCAAAAAAGGTTTTGAATTGAAAATGTTGTTTATTTTCTCAAAATATGGCTTTTGTCTAAAATGTGAGTAATTGTGAGACCAGGCAATTTCCTCAAATAAAACTTTTTAATGGAGTTCCACCGCTGGCTTATTGTCAACAAAATGCTTAACATTAAAGTTTCTTGTAAAAAAAAAAAAAAGTGACATGTAAATCAAATTTTCCAGTTTGGCATAGGTGGTTATCTTTTCACACATATTCTATAGTTTTACCATTGCAATAAGTCTGTTACTTAACACACTGAAATTAATTAGCTGCAGCAATAACACAGGCAGGCTGTAATCCTGTATACTGAGGTATTCTTAATGACGCTTAATGGTATTAAAATAAATATATCCAACCTTCACTGTACAATCAAACATTCTTGCATTTAAAAGGTTTTTGTAGTGAACATCAAAAAATTAGCTATGTTGTCTTTTGCACCTTTCCTTTCTGTTGCCTTATATCGATAATAATAACTATAAAGTCTAGTGTTACATTTCTTTGCAGCTGATATTTACGATATTGATGTTTTCATAGCTGAAATAACTGCAAAAATATGACAAAATTTAGACTCATTAATGTCAAGATAATAAATGTTTGTGTTGCTATAGGAGGAAGAAAACCATTCCTGACTAAACTGCAGCTTTCTTTGACAGGAAATGGTGTTCATAGCACTAAATTTAGCATATCAAGTTTAATTAATGAGGTAAATAAAATCCTCATCTTAGCCTTTTCTACCTTTGTAGCATTTGCACTACATATTGCAAAGTTATTGCATGTTTTTTTTTATACGTCATGGGGCAGTTAAATGCAACTGTTCAACGCAATAGATAGTCAATGTGATCCTTTCAAACACAGAAAGACTGTAATGCTACTTTGAATGGTAAAAACAATCAAAGTGGATGTTTAAGCTGATTTGGCAACAAACATTATTTTGGTCAACAGTTGTTTGACTGTAGAAAATACTTATTCAGACCAAAATCCTTGTAAAAATTTTTTGTTTGACTATAGAAGAAAGAGTTCATTGGTAAACTTGTATAGTGATGTTTGGCATTTATCTGTGTGAGATAAATTAGCTTTCAACATTGGTTTCCTTCGTGTTTTATTGGAAATTCTAATCTGGAAGACATACAACCCACAAACAAGGTTATAAAGTTTCAAGCTTTGCAGTTTTGATTAATTAAATTACGTAAATGTTGGTGCAGACTCCTGCTTTGTGCTGTTGCTGGTACAGGAAGAGTTGGATGTTGCATGTAAGAGAAAATGATTCATCAATCTGACAGCAACATGGTCCTGGAAGAAGCACATCTACTTTTATTAGTCAAATTCTAATGTAAATCTCAATAGTTTACAGAATAAATATTCTTTCATACATAAAATTATGAGAGGTAATAAAAAATATCATATATAGGGATTTTACATGATTAATTCTGAAATTGGGGCTCACAGCTCAAATTTCAGAGATTAAGTGTTGAATTGTAAAGTTAGGTCCCAAATTATTCATACCTGTGTCAGATCTACGTTTAGAGTTATCTTTTCATTTTCGAACTTGTTTCTTCTTGCTGGAAGTCATATTAAAAATGTACAATCTGACTTGTATCCAATAGAAATATGTGGATGGAGCTAAAGATTAGGGTGATGGCAAGGAGGACTTTCAACCTCAAGGACTTGAAGCTCATTAGAAAAACATAAATTGTAAAAACACCAGTGGAAAAATGGAAATAGCTGGTTAGTGATTCTAAGAAGAGTTTGATCGCTGCGATGCCAATGAAAAAAATTTCCCCGAAAATTTAAGAAGTATATAAATAATTTTTAACAGTCAACGTTTTAATGAGATATAAATGAAAAAAGAAATGCTTCTATTACAATGAGAAATGTCTCATTTTCTATCATAAACAAACAGTGGAATTGTTTCAAGTGTATTTTTAACCTTTTCCCTTTAACCCTCCAAGGAAATAATACGATAAGTCACCCCTGAAGATTTTGTGAAAGTTTATCTCACTTTTCTCCAACCCTCCTTTTCTGTCTGCCAACATTCTCAGCTGAGATCTTATAAGTGTTTATTTCTCTGGGAATGAACTGAGAGGGAGGAAAATAGTGGTCACCAACAGCTCCAGTCCCAAGTCACAAACAATCCAGCGAGAACTGCATTGTGAAAACATGGACATGTGTTTTTAGTGTCTCAGTGAGAAATAACATTCTCCCTTGGGCTTCTGGCTTTGTTTTTGAGCTTTGATGGCTGGCAGCAAAAACAAAAGCAACACTTGATAAAATAGGCAGATATTATTGAAAAGGACAAGCCAAAAAATGACCATGTGCAAAATATATTTTTACTCATCAAGCCCTTGGCTACTGTTGTGTTTAGATGATGCTGGCACCCAGAGAGCAGCAGATGCCTCTGATTAGCTGCCATTTCTTCTCAGTCGTACTACAAATATCTCTCTGCTTCCTCCCAAGGTTGATTGTACGTCAAGTGTTATTTTCTGCCAGTGACGTGTCTACTAGCGACGGGGAATGATGAAGGAGATTAAAGGCAGAACATGACAATGATGCATGGGAAAGAAATCCGCCTCCTCTCTGTCCAAACAGCCACAGATTCAGGTTGGATCACACAGTCAGGCTGGTCAAGCGGACCAGATTCTTCCAAGACTGGGCTGGAAGATTTACAGAAGACAGTTTGGCTTTGATGCAGATGCTGCTCTGCAGTGACTGGGGAAAGATACAGAGTATAAGAGTTTTATGCAGAGTGCATCAGAAGCAACATTCAATCCACAGGCTTGAAATGTACGCTAAATAATCAATATCATCACCTACTTAAAATATTGACCTAAGGAATTTTTTGCCAATGTCGGCAAAATATATTCTTTTTTGACTAAATCATATTTTTGGCAATAAAACAGGGCTCAACATCACATTTGGAAAAAAAATTACTTAGGCAATTACTTTAGGAAGGTGATGATATGAGTCTTTATGTTTTCATAAAAGTCAAAGATTTGTTGGTCAATTTGCATTTATAAATACAGAATTGTTTAGTTTTGGTTAGCGGTTCACAGCGGCCTCTCTTAAGTTATATTTATTGTGTTTTCAGTCAACAAGAGAGCATTAAACACAGTGTTTAGTTAGGAAGACATCAATTTAGACAATATTGTGAAGCCACAACTAGATTTCAACAAGTTCTGAGCCACTAAGACTGACAAGACTGGTTTGATTGGCTTCACGCAAATAAAGATTTTACCATTGATTATTGAGAAGGGCATGAATAAAATTTGGCATGCCATTTTTAAAATAAATGTTTAAAAAAAGTTTTATTATTTGACATGTTTCATTTCCAGAATACAATATTCTTGGTTAAATAAAAAAATTATTTTGTTTATTTATATATCCACAATTGACAGCATGTCGTATCAAGGCGATTTGCAAAATAAAAAATACATTAAAAAAGTTTTAAATTACTTTAAATATTAATGTTCTGGAAATATTTTAAAAAGTCTGACCTAACTGCACAGCACAACAAATTTGCTATTATTATTTATGCTTTATGATTATTTATCCTTACTAAAATAAATTATAAAAAATAATTTGAAAAATGAAACATACTTTTCTTGCAGTCTTACATGCAGAAAAGTATGCAAGACATCCATGTAAACAAATTTGAATAAAGTATTCAAAAATGTACAATGTACATACAACAGTAAAAAAAATAATCTGTTGTATTTTCTCTCTAAATCTGATATTAAAAATCAATAAAAAAACTAACCATAGGTTACTACAGTTCAACAAAGAAAAGGTGATTTTTTTCAATTATAACTCATCCAGCCACAAAGTTTGTTTTACTGAGTCACAGAATAGTTTCTCATAGGAAAAGAACATAATCTTTAAATCTCTAATATCTTTTTTCCTGTCATAGCCACAAGGGAAGCACATCAAATGCAGCCTGTCTATCCACCTTGGGAGGCTTATTGGGGAAACGTCTTACTTCCGGTGGGCGCCGGAAGTAAGATGTGTGCTCATTTCATTGTGTGGACAAAAAGCCAACGGAAGAAAACCCGCATCTGCATCCATCCGAAGCAACTGAGTCAGTGAAGTAGCTGCATATGCTAGTGCGATTTGAAGAAATGCCGCCATTTCTTCAAGTTGCCATCCCTCCCCAGAACAGCTGTAGGTTGCGGTAAAACAATATTGTCACATTTAAGCTTTGATAGCTGGTGTTTCCACATATTTTATAGCCTAAAAGCTCTGACGAAAGCCGGTTAGCGAGTTGCTAACATGTAAACAAATGGCGGTTCCGGTTTGCGGCAGAAGTCGCACCTATAAATGACGCAAAGCCTCATGGGGGCTAGGAATAAGGTGGATAGAGGCTATCGGAGGTGATGGTGACACATTTAAAAAGTATGACATGTTTTTTTTGTTTGATAGCAGTTGTATAATGATGATGGCTTTCTGAGTCGTATTTCATTGCTGATCCAAGGAGAAAATGTTTGGTCCTGTAGCAGAGCGTGACAGGCTGAGGTTTCTTTCAGTTATTGGAATTTAAAGGGGAAAAAAAATATGATTGAAATCATGTTTTGTGGGAGGAAACTGAGTGGAATATTTTTCCATGAGTGGTAGCATCATTAGTTTGTTTACTTTGCCATTTATTAAGTACATAATTAGCTCTTCAAAATGACTAAATGCTTTATCTTCACACACCAAGGATGAACTACTTCTGAAATATCATTGCTTGATAAATTCATTCTCCGTCCATGTAGGAAAGTGAATGAGTCATCAAAACTTATTTGCTCCAGACACATTTAAAGAATGAAGCTTGGGAGAAAAAAAAATCTCTCAGAAACATCTCATAATTGAGTCATGCTTTGGTGGGAAAACTATGTTTTATTGCTGTCTGTATCTTTGTGAAATAAGCATTGATAAGAGAGAGAAATCAAGATTGGGAGGTCATAAGCAGGATTTATTCTACATGCAGAGTATTTGCCGTGGCTGATTGAATCACCGCTGCATCAAAGCGGAGCGTCGTCTCTGGCAGAATTAATCACCATTTCTTTGTTAGCGGCGCTTGTTTGTGTGCTCCGTCTCCTCGCTGCTGATGATCTTGAGGGGCATTCAAGTCTGAGAAAATTAAGGCCATCAAAGATGTGCCATGCAGAGTGGCTGATTGCAGAATTCCCACATCAGGGAGCAAAGTCCATTATCATTAGTTATCCACCGATATGTGCTGTGGTGAGTCAGGGATGACAGAACGATGGGATACAGAGAGGAAAAAAGGAAGAAGGCCAAAGCAGATGAGCTCTACAGAGGATGGATTTAGGGGAAACTGAAAATAGCACAGAGGGATAGACAAGGAAGACGGAGAGAGAAGAAAGTGACAACAAGACGTATTGATAATTACCTCAGCAGCTACTATAATGTACAAAAAAGCACCAGTCAAAATGAATTGTCATCATTTGGGATGAGACTGGTCGGTTCCCTGACTCAGCTCGTACAAGGGCTACCCTACCTGTCATTTGTCATTCGCTCCAACATTCATCACTGCAAGCCTGGAGTAAAGCTTATCTGAAGTCATCACATCGAAAAGAAGTTATAATAGGCCGCCATCACACGTCGGGAAGAAGCCTTTGAGAGGCAGGTTTCTATGTGCAAAAACTGTCACTGAAAGCAGTAAAACAGAGTCAAAAGCTTTATTGGTTTTAATAGATCAGTTCAGTTTGAAGATGGATCACCTTAACGAAGTAAGGTGATGAAAAATAGATTTCTGGTTAATTTACATACATCTTAATAAAGTTTCACCCTCAAACCTATCACTGTATCTATAGAAAAGTCACTAAAGCAACGTGCCAAAGTGTCCTAGAGAGGTTTGATATCGAGAATTGCCTCTATTTGCTTCAACACCATCATTTTGATTTGTTTAAAGCAATCACATGGCCATTCATTTGATGGCAGCTTTATTGAATTATCTTTCTTTGTTGGTCTCAATCACAATTATTCTCACAATACCAATGCAACAACACCATTACTGTCAGTTAGCTTTCATTTTTAAATCAGGCATCCTGAGCTTTATTTTGGCAGAACAAACACAGAAAAAATATTTACAGTAAATCTTATATTAAGAGTTCAGTATCTTTCCAAAGTGCATAATTTGCATGGCTGGCGTCTGATAAATTACTTAACTGGAAAACAGTCACTATGTTATTGAGCCCTAAATAAAGAACTTAAAAGGCACTTAAAGTTCACTCAGTTTTGGAATAATTTGTTCTTACTTTATTTTTGTTCTACACAATAAGCTTTTTGTTTGTTTTGCATATTTCACCTCTGCTTTTATAATTAAAGTCTAATAGCCACCAGGTAAATGAAGCTTGTACAAAGAGGACATATTAGAATAAATATTAGTGTGTACATGTCTATATGTCTTATCAGGAAACTTAAAAAAAAATGTTTAAAATATTAACTATATAAATACACCATTTATGTGTTGTTGCCATGTTATTTATCTTTTCACTTTTGCTCTTGAACCAGTTGAATTTATGTTTTCATTCCGGCAGTAGCTGTCATGTTTAAAAACACAGAAGCATCTTTGGTCCTTTTTGCCATCTCCACACCTAACATGAATGGGTATCCAGCATTGTGTGAAGAATACTCAAAAATCACTGAAGCATAACAGTAGAAGTCTCATCTAAGAATGCTGCTGTTGAATTTGCTCTGTGCAATGCACAGTTTTCAGTCCCAACCAAGAAAGACAACAGATGAACCTGCTATAAGCAGTTTTTCTTGTGTGCACTGACAATCAACATATTTTTTCTTTTTTGCTTGAGTATCTTTTTGCTGCTATCAAGTGTTCTGTTGGTCACTTTAGTCAGGAAATCAAGTGGTGTGAATAATTCAAACATGAGCCTTTCTTTTGCCCCTTCATGCTGGGAAACGAGGGGTGGAGTTGAGCCGGGATTTCGCTCAAACCTTTAGAGCACAAAATAGTGTTTATACTCCCACCACATCCTCTCACATTTTGTGTGAACGCCTGCGTGTGTGCAGCAGCGGCGATCCGCGCTCGCTCATGTGGCCAAGGCTGGGGGGTGTGAGAGGGTGGGGCTCTGGTCAGCCATTGATAAGGAATCCCAGTGACAGGAACCATGTGTCAACTGTAGATAAAATTGAAGGACAAAAGAAGGCAGGAGAAACAGAGGGAAGGCTAAGAAACACAGATTTTGTAAGCGTGGCGACTCAGCCTCAGCAGAATCAAGGTTACAGCTTGCAAGAGGAGACACATTTCCAGACACTGTAAAAGGATTAGTTTCACCAGATTCTAATGTCGCTCTCTCTGTGTTGCAGTCTGTGCATTTCACTGCAACTGCAAACACAGCCAACACCAAATGCTGCCTTTCGCACGCGAACACACACACACACACACTTGATGCTTACATTCCCAAATAATGTTTCAGTGCATCCCCTTTGGTGGTGGATTAGAAATGAAAAGAAAAGTAAGGCATATGGAAGCAGATTTCCTATTAATATTCTGAACCGCGCCGGTGTTATTGTTACCTCCTCTGGCTCTGCGTGGAACAATCCTGACCGATGGCAAAGAGCTGAGCACATCTGCAGCATCAGAGCAGATTAGAAAAGTCTGGAAGTTAATCATTATGCACCTGGAGGAAAATTAGAGACTTTGAATAGCATTTGAGAAATTCTGGGTTCCTGCAAAAGTGACTAGTTTCACCCTGGCGTTCGATAATTTATGTGTGTATGTAAATGTGAATGTTGAATCCATTTTGAAAGTAAAAATGGATGCTGTGATTCCCTTTTCTTTTATCTTTGATATTAATTATTTTCTAGAGTAGACGAGACAAAGCAAAAGTAACTAAGCTGAGCTGATCTATTTTGTAAGTCACTAGATCCAAGCAAAACATCCTCATTACATCTATTCAGGCAAGAAACACCTGAGGATAAGACTGCAGCAGCACTGACTTCCTGAAACATATTTTCACGGTAAAAGGAAGTGATACAGATCAGATGAAATCCTTTAAAAAAAGAGAAGAATCCATGCGAGGTAGTGATTTCCTCTTTCTCCCCGGGAATTTCTGGCCGTCTGCAGGGCTGATTGAGTTTTGAATCTGCTGATATGGAGGCCCTGTTGGAGGAGCGCGAGAGGCCTTATCTCCTGAAGAAGAACTCCTGGTGACAATATGAATAGGTCTGTCCACAGAAAGACAAGGAGCCCCCTTCAAGAGAGATTTTTTTAAACTTTTCCCACTCCTGAAGTGACTCTTTTCTATGAAAAAGCTACAATTGATATTGCAGAAACATATATTAGTTTTCTTGTTTTCTCAAATGTGATTTTTTTAGCGCTTACAGTGCTTGTTAAAGGAACAAAGTGAAATTTTATAAAATCTTTAAAACAACTTCTTTTCTTACTTCAAACTATTTTTAATGCTCATACAATATGGTGTCAGGCCCAGCTCTACAATACATTAGGGTCATGGGTTACCTTACTGTTACAATTCACATTCATGCAGCAACTGGATATCATTTGCTGAGATAAATTTCCAACAATGAATTTTGTGCTGTTTCAACATTTAGAGATTTAGTGCCACAGGATCTTCTTATATCTGTACAGCTCCACACAATGATCAAGACTTTAAGACCTTGTCCATGTAAGATATTTTTTTTCAAAACTGATCTTTGTATTTGTTCTTTCTAAAAACATCTTAATGAAAACTGCATCATTTCATTTCTAGAAGTGTCTGCAATCATACAAAAGAATATACAAACAATGTTCAAGGGAGTCCTTTATGTAACACAATATCTGTACATTAAAACAGAGGAAGATATGCAGCATGTGTCTTGTTTTAAACACTTGAATTAAATGTCAGAGTTACTTCCTCAGTATGCAGTGAAGTTCTAAGGTAAAAGTAAAAGCAAAACTCTTACATTGAACTGTGCAGCTGTTTGGAAAATCCTGATGACTGTCAATGACTGGCAGATGGAAAAGAGGCTCTAAATAATCACTGAAGACTCTGACAATGCAGGACAGACAGGCAGGAAGTGAACGGGTCTCTACTGAGATTGACCTGAGATGAAGGGTTAAGACAAAAATAGAAAAGATAAGACAAACTCTGCAAGTTCCAAAGTGAATAAAAATAATGATCTCTTACACCAAAATTTAAGTGATTCTGGATTGGCATCTTGCTTATTATGAATGGATGGAAAGCAACTGCCAAATTCAGTCTGTTGAGCTTTGAGACAAATTCTTGCTGTAAACTACCTAGAATCAATAATTTATGATAAAAAATGATAAAAAGTAAATTTTAAGGGGAATGTAGCTGATTTTATTCAACTGTTGAGTGTCCAATGTAACAGCTTACAATAATATAATTCCTTTTTCCTCTTTGTAGGGGCTCAAATATAACGTGATTATTTTTTCCAGCTACTGAAGTGAATCAAACCACGAGCATACAATTTTTTTTCTGTGGGAAGAAATGTCATATTCTTAATATAATACTAGCATAACAAACCCAAAGAATGAACACTTTACTGAAGGATATGTTTATAAAGAAAGCCTTGGATGAATGCAAATAGTATAGTGGTGCAGAGGTAATTGGATAGTAAATGTTGTGTTGTAGTCTGAAACACATAAATGGGAATGTGAATGAAAAATGGGCAAAAGGCTAAATCTAAATGAGATAACATGAGACATAGTGCAATACCATGTAATTGCTGCAAATCTGTCAATTGCAGATTCATGATGCATCACCACCCCATATAAAAGGAATGGTGAATCATCATATTGTGTTGCTCTTAACACATCGTCATTTTGTGCATTCAGAGAAGGTGTTAAACATACCTTAGTGTAACACCTGGTTATTTTAACCACTGTAATTTCTCCATTTTCTCATACCACTCTTCCATTCTCCTCTGACATCAACAAAGCATGTTCTGTGTATGGATTCTGTGAAAAACTTACAGAAGGTTGTGCTTAGAAATACTCAGACCAGATCCTCTGATAAAAACAACCATGAATCACTCAAGGTTATCTTACTTTCTTTTCTTCCAAGTTTCGATGCTTATTTTGAACTTCAGCAAGTTTTCTTTACCTTGTCTAGAAGTATAAATGTATTGAGCAGCTGCTATGTGATTGGCTAAATTACTATCTGTGTTAATAAACAATAATTACATAGATGTAGTGCATAAAGCAGCTGGTAACTGTATATAACTACTTAAAAAATTTAGACAGTTATTAGGAACAACAAAAGAGATTTTTTGTCAGTTTATTTGCTTCATCTATCAGTTTTTGAGAAATGATGTAGAAAAACCCAAAAGTGTAATGGAGTCTGAAGTACCAGTCACTCCAGACCTGTGAAGGACTGCTGCAAATATACTTACTTAACGATTTTAATAATTATGAGAGACTGAGGGAGAAGGCCACACATTTAACATCTGACAGCAGATCCATTTTCCTTTAGGTGTGATGTCTTCGGAGCCGTGCCATCCTGGATCGATCCGTTTGTGGTCTGTGATTGATTAATGTTGACCACTACTGTCAAGTTTGCCCTTCATAGGAAGAAATTAAGCGTGAAGGCACTCAGCTCTTGAATTCCCTCCATACTTCAGGAGAGTGATTGCATTTTAGAGCTTCTGTCATCTCAGTGAAACAGTCCTGAACAACATCATTGGAAAATCAACAATAAACTGTGTCATGACGTTGGACACTAGATCAGGCCAGCATAGTGTTAAACCTGAACACCGTCTGAATCAATTACACAAATAATTCTAATTTCTCTGACAGATTTTGTGCGATTAAAAGTGTCCTTTTTATTTAGATTGTCATATGAAAAGAATATATGTGCATTTGACAGAACCGTATAAAATAGCACTGGAGAAAGTAAAAAGAAGGTGATAAGTAATTTTATCACTGTTTTCCCTTATATGTGTATAAATAAATTTATGGAGTGCCAATCCTGAATGGTACAATTTGGTCATTGTTTGTTGATTTTTAAAGTTGTTCAGTTATTGATCATTAAAAATGATGAAGGATTTAAAAAAAACATACCCAATAACAGGTAAATAATAATACAAAAAAGTTATTTAGCTGATGCAATGAGCTCATTTCTTAAACGACCCTGTTGGAAGACACATCCAGTAGTCGTGAAAATTATGTTACTGTGTTTAAAGAGGGTCAAATCCTTGGCATAAAGCAGAGATCACGGAAACTGTTAAAACTGTAGTCTATGGTAACGACTACTTTTAAAACAAAGTGTATTGAAAATGTCCAAAACTTCAACGCTTGGCTGGTTTCGCCGCCTCAATTCTAACTCTTGTTTTTCTACACAGAAGCTGAAATTGAAAGGAAAACATCCTCAGAAAACTGAATGTATTTGAATGTTGATGATCTCATGCAACAGGATTGTTGCCTGCCAGCTTTCACTCCTGTGCCATTAAACAAAAAGTATGAACATGAATATTGCCCACTGTGGACAGATCTATTCCTATTCACACAACACAATTCAAGCAAAGATTAATGGAAGCCACAGAAAATTGTTGGAGAAATGGATAAAAACTTTTCTGAATAGTGTTTGAATGTTTCAGCTTGCACAAAATTCTCAAAAACATCTTTTATCTTTTGTTGTTGTGAACCTTTTGCGATAGAGCTGAATTAAATCCCCATCATTTTCTTTCGGCATGTCGACAGCCTCCCTATCATTTGTAACATTTGCTAGATGCCACTTAATCAAGTAAATTAAGTGAAATAAATTTAACACTGATTTTAAATCTGTGCAGCAGATGTAATTTGTTTTTATGATGCTGGATACTTCAACAGCTTTGCAAGATTGCTGTCATTATGAAACGGCAATGGCTTCTGTCAAGTATAAAGGTCAAAGCTATTAACTGAAAACGTTTACAAAGAGTTGGAAACTTGCTGAAGTATTCGCCATTAGAACCTTCTATCTTTCTGTTATTTTAATTAGGAACAAGGTAACATCCTACCCACGTTGTAGGTAACAGGAAAGAACAATTTAGCCAAACAAAAACAGAAGCTATTGACATTATCTATACCCACTAATCCACTCTTTGTAGCCGTGGACAGTTTGCCACCAGACAACAACCATACATGCACAGACTCAAACCTCAGGACAGTTTAGAGAAACCAGTTAACCTAAAACTCAAGTTCATGGACTGTGGAAGAAAGCAAAACTACCCAATTTGTAGGGAAAGCAATCAAACTCCATGTAATCCTAGGCTAGGATTTGAACCCAAGAGCTTCTCGCTTGACAGCAACAGTTAACCGTAATGTGCACCTGATTGTTTGGCAAAAATAATCAAATTAAGTATAAGGACAGTATAGAGTCCTATCATTCTTCATTCAGTGGTCTTTTTATTCAATGACCACTGAAGATAGGCTGCAGAACTGCACAGACAATCAGGTCTACAGGATGAATTAAAAGATGAATTACAGTAAATGAGAGTAACTCTTCCTTCAGTGACTTAATAACCTGCCTCTTTTTAAACCAGCATCAGTGTTTCTGTTTCATTCTGCTTTGGGGTTTTTGCAAACATATTAGGAAACATTTATGTTTATGTCATCAATATATAATATAGAATATATAATGATACTTGATGTGTAATGAACACAGACACTTTGAAAAACTCAGTATAACAGTATAACATTATTTTATTTGCTGAAACAACAATCTTTTACTTAGAAAAAGAAGAACATAACTCCCATGGAGACAGGTAAACAAAGCAGTTTTTGCTTTGAGAAATGATTTTAATAACAGTTAAAATGATTTCTGCAAAAAAATGTTGCAAAATGTATCTTTTTATGTTACTCTTAATGAAGTTTTCTCTATACAATCAAGTCCCCAAAATTCAACATTGATTTTCCTCCTCAGTAAAAAAAAGTTTGCAACATTTCTAAGAAAAGCAGTCTCACACCGCAGACCGAACACATTTTAACACTCATTCATCCCTCTCTTGTCCAAGTTACGGGTCCATGCAGCGAATTCTGCTTCTAATATACGATACACAAGACATTATATGGCTCCTCATATCATCCGATCTTCTCATTTCAGAGAAAAGCTTTACCATGGAGGAGAAATAACAAGGATGGCCTCTGTGGTAATTGCATTCTGAGATTCAGAATTATACACCAGTTGGAGTCTGAATTAGGTTATTTCCAAGCAGCTACAGTGAGAATTACTTGTGAATGCTAAAAAGTAGATTTGAAAATGGGGTACACAAAGGTGGTGCCAAGCAGTACCAATGACATGACTTTTCTAGTCTGTGAAATACCCAAAGGGAGGGCATAAGGACACAATTTAAATGACAAAATGGAGACAGAAACTGTAAACCAGGAGAAATTTAACAGGGACCATTTGGAAGTATAACGTTGATGAGGAATAGACACAGATTCTTCTGAAAAGTATGAGTTGTGAAACACGGGTATAAACCTACATAGAGCATCGGCAAAGTCTCTGACTTTCATTTACTCAACTGTATTCAGTTGGGCACCCACTGTTAAAACTGAACATTAATGTTTTGTGTAATAAATGTAATCAAATGAAAATCTTTTGAAGTTGGACATTTATCTGCTAAAGGAAACTGTTAAAAAAGCAATTTCCACACCTCTGGCACTCCAGTGACCCACAGTGAGAGCCATTTTCTACAAATGGAGAAAATATGGAACAGGGTTGACCCTTCCCAGGAGTCAGTAGGAAACCAAAATGACTCCAGGAGAGCATCAATGATTCATCCAGCTCTGCAGGCATCACTTGCCTTCATTCAAGTGATTGTTTATGAAATAACAGTAAAAAAAAGGAGAGCAAGCAAAAATAGCATTTGAGAGAATTCAATGGCAAAAACCACAGATGACCACAAAAAACTTAAAAGATCATCTCACATTTGAAAAAAACAAACAAATAAACAAAAAACTTCCTTATTCCAAAGACTTTTGGAAAAATATTTCCTGGAAATATTTGGAAGGTGTCAGTATCATTACATCTAGTGTGAAACTAACAGCTTTTTTGAGAAAGAAAACTGGCACACTTCATGGTAGCATGACTTTCTGTGTGAAACTGGACCTAATATTTGTTTGGGTTGTGTTTACCCACAATGCACACGGTTTCCTTGAAGGAAGTTGAACTATTTCTGTATCAGAGATTTTCAACTTGGAAAAAGAAAAGAAGCCTAAATCTGTAAGTGTCTTGTTTGAAAACAACAACTATAAAAAGTGATGTAACTGTACAATAGCATGGCAGATACTATTATGAAAATAATCCTGAAGCTGTCTGATAAGATTCAATAGGGTTTTTGCTTTGCTTTAGATGACATTTAAAATCTGATTACAGGTTAAAAATCCATATAAAGCTGGCTTTATTTCTCATGTTCCTCAGTGCCCTCTCCTTCCCATGTCAGTAGTTAGAATATCACTTTGAATACGTACTAAAATAGTTATAAAAATCCTGCTGATGCAAAAGTTCCTGGTTAAAACTTTGCAAAAATGAAATCCTGTATTACAGTGAAACCTGGCCTGGTGGATCAATTTATAACTTCAGCTTCTTGTTCTGAGAAAAACAAATATACATACTTTATAGATCCTGACCTCAGGATCAGAGGTCAATGTAAATCCCTACACAAGTTCTTGTGTTGCTTTCATGATGCGACACATGGAAATGCACAGTAGATAAACTATGATGATGTTAAGAAATTTTAATTGTTTAAGGTGTGTTTTATGTTTAGTTTTAGAAGATAAGAATATGTTACATTCATTTCTAAAAAGTGAAAAAATACATTTGACAGCTTTTTGAGTCTCTTGTTGCCTTTATTTTTTAGCAGTAAACTGCTAAAATGGATGACTGGATGGAAGACCGTGTGCCTCACTGGGATCAGGCTGGGATTTGAATCTGGGTCAGCTGCCCAGTCAAAAAGCTTAGCTCCAGCTGTATTTTATTCTATAAGCTGTTTTATGCTAGAATATTTAGTCTGAATTGTTGCTGTTTGACAGAATCCGACAGGTATTTGTTTTTAGATTTGGAGAACAAGCCAAGCAATTTGATCTAACACTTGATCAACCTCAGTTTTAAATGCCTGGATGAAGTTTGTCAGACTATTTTTCCTCTGGTTGGTTTCACTCACAATTAGAATGGTTCAAAAAGAAGAAAACAAAGAATCTTGAGGACAAGGCAACATGCCACAAATCTCAAACCTCACCAGCTGTTTGCTAATTGTTTTTTTTAAATTGAGATTAATACTGTAAAGCAGTACACTATACTGAACAGTACGGCATACAACAGCCATAGATAGATCCTAAATGATCATTAACTAATGATTATATGATCCTATAAAGAAACCAGCAATGTATTAGCTTGAATATTTGTCATTGTAAGAAACAAGCTTCATAAATATTAGATTTGACGACGTCCTTTCTGACTCTCACTGCTTAACTATGAGGTTTTACAACACAACCAGCTCAGCTCTTTTGACAGCATAGCAAATCAACTGAAATAGCCTGAAGTCTGTGAAAGTGGTTTGTTTTTACTAATTTACGTCGTAACTTTTCTCTAAAGACAGCAGCTTCTTCTTTCATTTTCAGTCACATTTCAGATTGGTTTGTGACAGAAAACCTTTATTTGTTGTTGCCAGACCATTGATATACGGCCGTTACAGAAGTTTATTGCCGTTTGAATTCAGAGCACATGAAAAGCTGTAAACAACAAAGCTCTCCATCATTGCCTTAAAACTCCAAAACAGCTCAACGGCACTCTGAGCAGAAAGGCAATGTGCAGCTAATTATAATAAGCAGCTTGCACAATGCCATTGAAGGTTTTTCTGTGAAAGGAACAACAGCATATTATTAATTCCATAGCAACTGATACAGTATTCATGTGGAGCTCAGCAGGTTCCCACTTAGTCTTTGAACTGGTCTTTGCACAGCAGTTACAGTACAAATCACTTCATTATGCAACTTCCAAACAGGGTTACAAAAGGTTTCTACCAGATGCCTGCAGTACAGAAAAAGTCCTCCCTATTAGCCAAAATAACCTTTAAATTCTCAAGATATATGACAATCGTTTGTGGATTAATGTTATATAAATGAAACTAAACCGAGTTGTATTTTAATTATACTTCATTTTGTGTACAGTGCAACTGGACCTGCATTCAAAGCCTTCTTGAGTTCCTTGGAAAGTGTGATTTCAGTAATATTACAAACAATGAATATAACATCATGCAGGAATACTGAACAAATCGAGCCTCAAAAGCCATCAGTAAGTGAATATACAGTGTTGAAATGTGTTAATAGACTGCTAATGGAATATTAACTTGGGTTTGTCACCATTAAAAATGCGTCTGTACTGCACTGCACCAGTGAAGATTCAGAGACAAAGATTCATCTGTATAGAGGATTATTTTGGGAAGAATTTAAAAGCTGAAGATAGAAATGGTCAACTTCCAAAGAAACTTTGAACACAGCGTCTCTTAATAGGCTTACGGAAAGCACACAGCTTCTCATATATGACCTCATTACCTAAAGCTGCATCTTTGTATAGCGCAGCCTTTTCTGAAGACAATAACTTCCCATAGCAGTCTGTAGCTCTGAGTGTCTTTAACATGTTCACATGTTCTTTAACTTGTTTGCTCACTTTCAGGGTGAGTGAGCCAAGTAAACCAGCCCTGTTTAGTCGGCTTTCATCAAATTCTGATTTGTTTGCCTAGAAAGTCCGGTTTGTTTGGGGAGGTGTGATTGCAAAATTGATCTCTGATATGGACCAAACTCTGCCTAAAAAACACAGGTTTTGGTTCAATTGAAATGAACTCTGGCACGGTTGTATGTGAATGCAAGTGGGACCACTCCAAAAGCAGGAAGTGGACTATAGCGCAACACATTCTGGGTAAATACAATCGGAATAAACATGAAAGTCTAAAGCTAACAGCAGAAATGGCTCATTGTCTTTTATCAGATATTGAAACTGCTAAAATCTCACTCCACTCCTTTTCTGCTTACATTTTGTGAAGAAGGAAGTTGTGTCTTGTTCAGAGATTTTAATTTTCTTTCCTTCAGTGGTTCGTGGTGCAAGTGAGGGGTGAACAGAAAATTAAAGGGTTTAATTTGTCTGACACAGTTCAGTGTGACAGTGAACTGCACGCACAATTTTGGTCCCCATTCGAACTGTGGCGGGCGACCAATCTATCAGGTGTGAAAACACCTCCAGTGTAAGGTCTGGCTTAGAAATATGCTGCTAAGGCATAATGCTATTCTCATATGCTATCAGGCACTACAGAACATGTTTAGTTCAGGGTAATCAGATGGTGAGAACTCACTGTTTTATGTATTTCATCTAGAGTGGTAGACAAGAATTTAGCAAACATGTTGTTGACAACACAGTTCACAACTTTTTTCACACCGTTTACCAACACATTAAAATTCATCCCCTAGAAAAGCTGAATAGATATTTTCCTCTGAGCTTAATGAGAGAAAATAAAATAGAACAGTTCCTTTTAACTAGTAAACTTGCCGGTCATTTCTAATCCCAAACTGACGTGCTCGAGATAACGTGGCTCCAAAGTGGTTGAAAAACTAAAGAGGTTGATGAATACAGGTAAGAAGAAAAATGTTTGAGGCTTGAAATTTGCTTTTTAATCCTCTTCAGATAAAACCGTGTTGCATAAATGTGTGGGTGGAAACTATGACGTTAGGAATTATATTGGGTACAACAGAATAAGTGCCGATGGTTAATCTAGTCGACAAAAAAGCTGCAAGACCTTGTAAGAAAGCAGTCATTTAACAGTTTCTCGCTATAAAGTGAACAAATCATTACTAATTCGAAATTGCAGCAGCTACAAAGCAAAATGCGGATTTTGATCTTTGCTCTGGCTGAATGATAGAAGCATAACTTACAACATAGAACTGGTTTTCTTCCTGTCAGAATTGTATATAAATATCCCATATAAATGGGATATTTGGGTTTATTTTTGATAGCATGCCTTCCAAACAAAGCGCTCCATATCTGAGGTACTGAGAGGGTTTGTATCCCATATATAGATGGGTATTTACATGGGATATTTATTTACATTCTAACACTTCCCTTTACAATATTTTGATAATTTTCTGTTGCTTGGATGTATTAATTTGAAGCATTTTACTGTTGTGAAGAACCACAATTTTCACAGTCATAGAAGCACATTACAGGAAAACAATTAGCATTTCAACCAAGACTGCCGTTCTAGTTACAGTGTGGTTGTGTTTGCTTTCAATACATACGTGGAGCTTGGTTTTTTTATTTTGCACACAAATTTGAACTCATTTTCTTTGTTTCATTCTTTCTTTTGAAAGAAATAAGGACAGAAAATACCATAATTGAGACTTTTTAAAAATTCTTTCTCTTTTTTCCTTTCTTTCTTTCTTCCCCCGCCCGGCCCAAATCCCATCTTGGGGAGATTTTTATGCCTTAGTGTCGTATGGACACATGGGAGGTTTTTTCTCAACTATATCAAAAATAGGCCTGGAAATAAAAGAGCTTTTCCCCTGTTTATGAAGTAAATTCTGCCCTTGTTACTGTTCTCAAATTCCTTCTGAAATTCATATTTTCGTTAAACAACTCCACTTATTGCTGGAAGAGAATGCGAGCTGGTCCTCAATAGAAATCATTCAAGGATATATTGTAGTAATGAATAACTTGATCTCCAGCTGCTAAGCACCTGGTGTTATCTGGCTGACATTAAAGCATAAAGAAACAACACCTTCCATCCCCGCAACATTTAAATGAGAGAAAGCGCAGAGAAACAATTTGCCTTCAGATGACTTTCTCTACTGTAAGTGTCCTCTCCCACAGAGTTTTCCTGGCATAAAAGCTACATTGCAATGATTTAGTCTGCCTAGAATCAGAGTGCACTTTATGAGACGCACGTACACACACTCACATCCAAGCAGATACACCTTCAGGCCAAAGGAATCATCAGTTACACCCGATTCACTCAAGTCATCATCGTCCTCATTTTTTTTCTCCTCCCTACATGCACAGAAGTGGCACATGATGGACTCAAACCCTCTCAGTACCTCAGATATGGAGCGCTTTGTTTGGAAGGCATGCTATCAAAAATAAACCCAAGCTTCCATCGGGATCTTTGAGCGACTCTTGTTTTGTGTTTGCTGGTTTTAGTATGTCTGCTGTTCGCTGTCTTGGAAATAAAAACAGTAGAGTTTGTCAGATGACTATATTTATCTGGTTCTGTCAGATGTCATAGGAAGCAGATGGTCGATACACTACATGCAAACATGATTCCCTGTCTCTGAAGTGTCTTTTGCTACCAGCCCTTTTCACTTTTTATAAAAGAAAATCCTTATAGTTAAGTGCATTTAGAAGTTCTTATCAGTTCATTTGATTTATTTACAAGCATTAAGAGCAAAACTATTCATAATAAAATATGTAAGCCCTTGTCTACTTTTATTAAGGGCAGCAGTTGTATATTTCTAAAAAAATATATGTATTTTTTAAACCGACAAACACAGTTAGCAGACAGCTTTTATTTTATTGATTGGAAAGAATAGATTTGAATTAAACAAGATTGTTTCGCTGTGAATAATGTTCAGCTTTGCTACTTGGGCTGTTTGAGAACTGTTGAGCTCCCCAAGTGGAAACTGTTAGTACAGTTATATTTTACCTCAGAGAAAGTCTTGTGTCTTTCAGTTTCCACCCAAAAGAGTTCACATAATGAATGCGAAGCATAAAAAATATATATTTGAACATTTCTGGTGCTTAATGGCTGATATAAATAATGTTGGCTGGTTTTAAAAAAGAAAAGAGATACAGCCTTGAATATCTGACTATACTGATGATATTCATTGAGAAAACATTTTGTAAGTTGCATTTTTGCTGTAAATTTGTAAAGAGAGATTAACAATAGAGTAACCACTGTTTCATAACCAGCAATATAATGTAAAAATTGCAATTAAATTGTTATCATAATGTGAAATTTGTGGATAAAATGTCAACTGGTTTTCAAACTGGACAGAAAATACTGAAAAGAAAAGGAACAACATGTTGCTGGATTCATAAAAAGAAGGGAATTTTTTGTTTAATTGAATCTATTACTTTGTTATCACAAAGTCTCTGGTAAATTGCGAACCAATTTCCATTTTGAGGGTGACAAATTTGTAAAATTTGTAAATCAGGGGTTATCATTAGCATTACAGCCATGGAAAACTTGGCAAATAATCAGCAAAACCCATATTTTCCAAGTTTTTGTAAGAAGTTTATCCCAAAAATCTTGCTTTATTTTTTTCCTTCCTCTCTTCTGCGGAGTACGGCTGAATGCACTTATGATATTATACAAAAGTGAGGCAGTAAGACCACTGAGTGAAGCTCTTTCAGAGCACTGAACCAAAACATATCCCTGCAAAAAGCCTCTTTTGTCTGAGCCAATCTGTGCCCATCCTGAACTTGTTGTGTAAGGCCACTGATGGCTTCCTCTTGCTGCAGGGTCAGAGCGGCAGCCATATTGATTTTGCTGCTTCTAAAGACAGTAGCAAACAGGGCAGGCACTGAATACCAACAGGAGTAAGTTGAAAAAAAGGCAACGACTCACCGTATTTCTCTGTTTCCCTGCCTTTCCCTGCCTCTCTGTTGGGTTTGAGTTCACTTATTTTTTCTTTCATGATCTGTGTCAGTACTTTTTGTTTTGCTAAATACTGTGAGGGACTCAAGTCAATATTGATGTATTTCTCAGCTTTTATTGGACCAGAGACTGGAACATGCTTACTAAGAGACACTGAGTGCTATGATTGTTAAATAAAACTAACATGAAAAGTGCAACGTCATACAAATGTTTTATTACTGCAGCTGTAGCACTTTTATACAAACTGCAGCCACATGGTCATCCAAGTTATTCATAAAGTTCTCTCTCTGATCAAAGTAAACTACAAAATCAAAGTTACTACAAAGTGCTCCTCTATTACTGCCTAAAAATAATTTGCACTTCATATTTCTGTGAATGCTTGAGAAGAATACACAATAGATCCGCAGACTAAAACCAAAACCACTGAGTGCAGAGGGGCAGATTTCAACTGACTCCACAATGCATTGCAAGATTAATTATCTTGTACAAAAAGAAGGTCTGCCTGTTCAACTTAAAAATAAACCTTTTATTTTTTTAAATTTGCAAAGAACTCAACTCTCTTCAAGTAACTTTTGAAGTTTGTGAAGCAAAACAATCTGCAAAGTTGATTAATTGTAATTCCTTATGGAAGTATTCACACTTAAACATCTTGGAGTGCTGCTAAGTAATTCCTCTTACACCAACTGAAATGATCAGACTCCAAATGAACAGTAGAAATGTAGGATCACTTACTTAACACATTTTCTTAATTACAAACACTATTTACTGTACAGCGTTGCCCTCCAGACTCCGTCATGAGGTGCTGGAGGGCAGCGTTGCACATCATCGCAAGCTGCCAAACTAGCTTCACTGCAAATTCTGCTCTTTGGTGAAGAAAGACAAATAAACCAGCCAAAATTTTACTCTGTAAGAACTCACTCCCTTGGTTTAGTCAGTGATGCTCCAGAATGCACAAATGACCAGAGTAAAAAGCAAATAAAACTCAAATTGTAGTTTTTGAAAAGTCTCGCAAAATTTTAGTCTGTCTTTGAGACAAACAACCTCATAATGCAGATAAGATTCAAAAACATGCCTGCTGTCCTCTCAGATGACAGCTCATCGTTTTGGTCCTGTAACTTTCGGTTGCCCAGCTCAAAAATCAGTATAAGCATTTCTCTGTAACCTCTAGGCACAGAGCAGAAGCAGATCTGCTCCGTCATCCTGTAACCCCGTGGTTTATTTGCCCTGATGGAGACTTCTGATTTAATTAGGTAAGATGTTGTCCTCTCATCTTTTCCCTGTGTGGGTCAGATTGTCCTTAACATCACCACGCTGGCCATCTACTTACTTACTTGCCAAACTATGCTAAATCCCTAAAGGGAAACTTTGTCAGTGTGCATGTCTCCTGAAAGGTGTAATGAGGCAGGGAAAAAGTTTCAAACTTGGTGTTTTTATCTATTTTCTTTGATCCAGGCTTAAAATATGTTTATTTTCAGTTCATTTTAGGTCAAAATAAATATTTCAGCTATTTATTTCAGAGTTTATTTCAGCAGCAGAGTGCCACTTGAATTTCATCACATCATGTTTCGTAACAAACAGACATGAATGTTTTTCATTTATTTTTTCTGATAGACCAATTCAAAGCAGAACATAATTGTGAATGGGTAAAAAACATATTTTATATTTTTTTAAAAATCTGAAAAGTGTGATAATTTCAGCCTCTTTTGCTGCATTACAACTCCAACAAGTCTTTTGTATATCTACCAACTCTGCACACCTGAAAACTGAAATGGCTCTTTGCATGGATGGAAACCATTTGAATGTAGCTGTGACTGTATGTTTACCATCATTACTGCACCAGAAAGTCAAACCAAGTTTTACAGCCTCTAATATTTTACTGTTTAACCAGTTTCATGCTTGCTTTTTTGTTTTCTTTTAACAGTTAATTTAATAATTTATCTTGGTTTATTAAAATATAGATTAGGCCCAAATGCAAATATCTTATTAAGAAAATGTCAGTTTACTAGTTAATATTTAAATGTTTTGTCTTGCCCTTTATCTTTTTGTATCTTTATGTCCTATCTCTGTTTTTGTGAGAGAAAATAAAGAGTATTATGTGGTAAAACTTTCACCTGACCTCCCCAGACTCTTTGCTCTCCTGCACACTATAACTGGCCACATAGATTTTAGGATTTAGTCAAAACAAACCTTTAGTCTGGCCACTTTTTGAAAATAAAAAGCCTGTTCTTCAAAATAATGAAGGTTTTGCTGACCTTCCAAACTATTGTTGTTCTGTTTTACTTCTATAAAACTCACAGTTGTTCTGACCGGGGTCAAAGGACACTTTGCACAGACTGTGTGTCTCTGATACTGCAAAGACACTGAGGGGAGAGGAAAACAATTCATGCTTCAAGTTTATTAAAAAGAATTACAAGAATAATTTGTTTTGGCTACATAACCTAACCTAACTGTAAGAATTAATGAGTTATGAAGGTGAATTTATTTTAAATTAGCTGCTATTTACTACATTAAGTGACATTTAGAGAAGCGGAAGAAAACAGATCACCAGTATGAATGCTGCATTTCTGCCAATGTGTGTAAATGCAACATTTTCCAAGAAATGTAGAATATATGCGAGAAGTTTTTTATTACCATTATTTCTTATGGAAGGTCAGTTTTAAACCTTTGATGTTCAGTGCAGCTCTTGTCTTCTCACATATATATTCTCAGAAATTATATCAGATAAAATATTTCCTGCTTTGAATTCTTGTAGTCTTGAGCATTTTTGTATGATTTTTTGATGTTTGGACTGTATCGTGGTAATTGCTGATATTGACATTTCTATAAACTTTTCCAGTGGCTGTAGTGTCACATTTTCAAATACATTGACTAGAGAAACAATTGATCAGCATCTTGAACAAATAAAGTTCAGGAACTACTGATTTAGAGAAAAATACTCCCAGACTAGGAGTGCAGACTGATTGAAAATGTATTTTTCTGCTTTTTCTTTTTCTAATTTAGCAAATACTGAAATTAAACACTTTGTCATCTTTGTAACAAGAAAAAAAAGATGTCATAGCACCTCTTTTTGTCATTTTACTTCAGACATATATGAGCCAGGCTCTACATAGAAATGTTGGTTGTTGCCATAGCAACCACAACTTCCTCCATTTTCATGCTAATTAAAAATACTATATTGATTTCTCTGCTTTAGAATCAAAAAATAAAAATGCAGATATAATACCTGGAAAAGTGAAAACTGAATTAGTCCAAACCACTAGGATTTGTGGATAACTGACAATTATTAAATCATAAGAATGTACAAAATCACAATTTTTCATTATGTTTATGTGTTATTCTTTGCCGAGCATCAGCAAGCTGTTGCTTCCTAAACTGTTGCAGTCATTAATTATGCCGGAATGTCAAACTATAATATAATTTTCTTTATTCATGCCTTGTTATTCAGTAGGTCTTCTCCCGAAACCTTAACCCTCATTTCCAAATTACACTGCAGTGAAAGGCCACGACTCTTCGCTCTCAGGTACATGGAGGGATGATCAAAATATAATTTTCAAGAAAACCATAACCCCACTGCTACTGCCTGAAAATCAAACAATCAGGCAGGTTTGCGCAGCCTTGGGCAAAGCACCTGGAGTTCACAGTTTACAATTTATCAAAGAGATTTAGAAGAAACCATTAAACCAAATGAACAGTCAGTCTCTGTCCTCCAAATCAGTATTAGTGAGCTTTGCTTTCTTTCTCTAGTCCTTCTTTCTGAAGAGATTTTAGTGATAAAAAAAAAAAAACTCAAAGTTTTGCTCCAGGAAAATTCATTTTAAATCTTTTTTTTGTAAATTGTTGTGCACAGTAAAATAGAGCAGCAAATAGCTGCTTTACGGCTCCGATTTCACAAAATAATAACTTCTATTTCCAACTGTTTGTTGTCAAAGTAAATAACCCAACACAGTAACTGTTTCAGCCAATTAGACCAATAAATAATGACAGCATAAGCAGAGTCAAAGATTATCATGTTTCTAGCAAGAACTGTAGTTCTTACAACAATTACAGTTATTAGTATTTAAATTTTAAATGTAGTTCGATCCAAGAAATGATGTTTCACAGAAAATGATTGAAAATATAGATTTTTGATCGTTTTGGTCTAAAAAAAATGGTTTTCTTTATTATGCTAATGTTTAATAATGGGTTCAAAGGATAAATAATAGGTTTATTTTTTTAAAGAAGATTGTGTTTTTATGTATATTTTAGGTTGATTCTGAATTTAAAGTTGTTTTCTTGTCTTATTTGAGATTCCCCTATCTAAGGTTTTGTCCAGTTTTCTTCTACAGTGGATGGATAATTTTCTAGACCAATGATTCTCCTTAAACTTGCATAGCAACTAGAGTTGTTCAATTGTTAGGTGGTCTGCATTGGGTCTTATTTGTTTTTGTCAAATCATTACAAATTTGTAAATGATTTGAGTTGACAGATAAGTTTTGTTTTATCTAAAATTAGAAAACAAAACTTAGTTTGTTTTCTGGATCACAATGTCTGACTTAAAATGACACAATAATTCCACAAGTATTGGAAAAAGTAGTTTTTTTCATAGCACCACATGTCCTCAAAACTGTCTTGAGAAGGAAGATTTGTCTGCACTGAATGCAGTGATAACAGCTCATCCACAGTCAATAGCATCCTTGGATTCCTGTTAAAGACGTGGAGGTTTTCCCCGCTGAAATGGAAATGAATTTACGGCTCTGGGCTGTGGCAGCAGGTTAAAGGTTTGCTTCCCAGTGTTTTAAACGATGCATCAGATGAAGAATTGACAAAAAAAAAACATTGGCTCTCGCTGATAAGGAGAGAGAAAAAAAGTTACATTTTGCAGTAATTGCATACCCTCTTTTTGTTGAAATATAATAGTAAAAAAATCCATTAAGAGGAATTCATCTGCTCCAACAAAAGCAATTACTGTCAGCAGGAGATCTGAGCATACAAAGTCATCCAGCTTCGCCACACACAAAAAAGTCTCCATCTATTCCCCAATATTTTCCTCTGCTATTTTTAAAAGTCCGCTTAATTTTGTGTTTACCTTGAGTGGAGGCTCTTCATGCTGCGCCTGTCAGCCAGTACAAATATGAAAGACGACACCTTCATGAATAATTGGGCTTTAGGCTGTTTTCAGAGCAGAGATGCACACAATGAACGTCAGCCACTAATTACTGCAACATTTTCTATCAGATTAATGCAATTTCAATGACAATATCAAGAGCCAATTAAGATCAAGAGTCCACAGCTTTTGAAATCTGTTTGCATTAAACATTTTAGCAGCTTTTACTAACTGCTTTTCCACCTATCATAACTTCTCTCATCTTCAGACAAATTAACATTCTCAATAACAGCCCATGTCCTTCAACTAAGCGCTTTATTTAAAATCCATACAAGCAAAAGCTCTTCATAAAAAAAAGAGTCTGTTTTGCAGAAGCCCGACCCGCTGCCCTCGGCACAACCCTCCGATATTTAACACGACGGCACCAACGCTTATTTAATATTCCCAACGACGATGAAAACATTTCCCCTCTTGTTTGTGCTCCCTGGTTTGATTGGAGAGCACCTCAGTTTCATCTTTATGCAAAGCACACTGATGAAGCAGCCACTTATCATCAAGCGACTGGTGGTGTTATACATCAAGGTTTCAAGTTATCAACTAATACATGCATTATTAGTTCCGATGAGGCATGAAGCAGTGTCATTATGCATACGTATTAGAGGAAAGATATTCCCACCTCCACCTATGACTTTACAATGGGGGAAGTGTAATTTACCTCCTTGTAATGAAAAAAGAGTTAAAACTCTTGTTCTTTATGTCTTGCATTCACTTACAATGACGTAACATTCAGGTAATTTAATGCATTCTTTTACCCACATGGCAATAAAAGAGATCTTCACCTGAAAGGTGAGATTTTTATTTGGTTTTTCTGAAATTTGTAAACCAAATAACGTCAAAACAGACAGGGTTGTGGATGTGTCTGTGAGTTTTAAGGATAAATAAAAGCACATGAAAAACACTGGAAAAACTGAACTGAATGTCTCTTGGAAACCGTTAAGGCATTTGGACTTTCCTCCCTTTCAGACAACTGTTTCTGTTGAAGTTTTCTCTATGGCCAGTGGCAACGTTTCAATTAAATTTAAACAGTTTGATGTTTGGTGATTAATCAATGTGCTTTAGCCTTAAAATTTCCACACTGGCTTCTAGAACAGGTTCTAAATACACTATCTAGATTGAGTAGACTATTATTTTTCAACCTTGGTCTTCATGTTTTAGATATGTCTCAGCTGCAGCACACCTGATTGGATAAAATCACCAGCATGTCAAGAGTGTCTGAAGCTTGTAATTCTCCCATTAAGTTAAGTCAGGTGTGTTTGAGAAGGTAAACATTTATAACACCTAAAAATGCAGATTGAGAAACATTGTACAGGATTGACTCTGTAAATTAACTCTGAAATGCCAACTCCAATGTATCTAAAAGAAATATTCAGCTCTTGTGAAGCTTGTTCACTATTTATACTGAGAAACAACAACTCAATCCGTTTGGTTTTATCGCTGGTTCTCATGGTTTCACAGCTTAAGGCTGAGCTGCACACCCTGAGGAAACAGATTTAATCAACTAATCTTTTAGATGAAATAAGGTGTCTTGAATTTATTTACCGCTAAAGTCTGCACTAAGTCTATTCTGTGTTGCTTAATTTGCAGCCACGAATAATGTAGGCTTATAATATTCTGTGAAATGAGAGATTCTGTCAGGAAGTTTTAAAGCAATGCAATGGTTATTGTGCCAAGTGGTTAAAAGGTTTGCTTTTAAAGGAAAACCAGTTGATAGCATTGTTTCAGTTTTGTAGAAATAACTTATTCTGAGCATGTGGTAACAGTAGAAAAGACTGACACCGTTAAAAAAAAGAAAAAGAAAAACTCTAAAAGAAGCAGGCCCAGCATGAGCCGCCATCTGCTGCAGCAGAGTGAGGCTTTTCCAAGATTGAGCAGACACAACAACAAAAGAAGCACCGGTTCAGGAGAACGTTATATCTTAAGGAAAAAGTAAAGAGTTATTTTCACCAGTAGCTCCTTGCATGCCTTTATCCAGGAGAGAGATAAAGTTCAAACATGGTGGGGGCATTCTGCACGATCAACGTTTTTGAGCTTTTTATAATTTCATAATGTTATTCTCCCATCAAAGTATACTTTGAGTGTTGCTTTGATTCATTCATGCATGTTTAAGAAATCCTTGAATCTCCTGTGGAAACCATTTGGGCGCCTGTTCGCTCGCTCCGTTAAAAAAAAGCTCCGTTTTGAGCTTTAGTCCATTACAGAGCACCGCTCCCCCACACAGCTCCACCAGACTAGTGGCAGCAGCTATTAACAAACTACAGGTAAAATTGTGTGTCGGCTGAGATTATCATTGAAACTACAGCTCTTTTAACAGCATCAATGGAGAACAAGGAGAAACATGAGTGTTGGAGAAGGTAGGAGGTTCTTAAAGAGACAGAGGCCAATTTCGAGGAGCTATGTGCATCTATGATGCAAAGTCATTTATGTTTTAAGTTGTTTTGTTGTTCTTTTTTACATTTAAAGTATTTTCATAATAACTGAAGGTAAAACAATTATTTTATTGTGCTATAAAACGGCACTATGTCACTTTATCCACCCCAAAATCATATCCAAAGCAGTTAATATGTTTCAGAATCAGCAGTAGCAAAGAGTTTTTAAAATATGAAAAAAGTTCATGCACATTTTGGCTGAGAGTTTAAAGCCTCATTCATTGAATTAACAGTTCTGTGACAGGCAGTGTGGAAAACTGAGTACTAATCTGAAATATTTGTGGTATGTTTTAAAAGTACTGTTAGCAATAGAAGAGATTTGTAATTTGAACAACTGACAGCAGGTTAAAAGTGAACTCAAACTTAAAAAAAAAAACATGAAATGCATAAGAATATTTTTGTATAATTCTGCTACATCTGATACAACTTCAATGTTAATGTTTTTTAGTACAGGAACATTGTGAAAGTTATACATTTAACATAAATATTAACAGCATGTCATGAGAATAAAAAGAATGAAGAAAACCTACATACCTGAGTGATCCAATGAGACTAGAGAGCCAACAGATGAATCCGACAGTTGGAGAAAGACGCAGGGAGGTTTGGATCAGGCACATGCCCTGACCGGCCCTCACTAAGCTGGGCCTTTTGTTATGCTGATTTACTCCAGCCTTTTGTCTAAGCAACATGAAGTGTGAGCTTCCAAGAGAGTAGGACAAAGAAATTCAAAAGCTACTGACACAGACACAGAGCAGGCTGTATTCAGATTTGAAACCTTAATCACACGTAAAATAGAGAACGTAACACTAGCGAGCAGAATGATTCCATTTTGTGCAAACTTTTATCATGAAAAATGTATGTGCATGTTTTATGAAAACTGAACAAGTAAAAGAATTAAAGAAAGGAAAAATTATATTAAACATAATGGTTCTTTCACCATTATGTTTAATTTTTAGCCATTGTTTACATCTGGATTTACAGCATTCAGCTTCTGCTGGGCCAGAATTATGCTGCACCATCATCATAATTCATCATAAAAGTTGGATAAACTGCAACATGCCCATTCAGACTGCAGATACTGTCAAAATTATGCATCTGATGTAGTATAGAAAGTGCCACAAATTGAGGTTTTTATTGGGGTGAAAAGATTAGAACTGGACTGTTTACACTGCTTTGAAAAAGTCTGATATGAATCATATATGGGAAAAAAAACATGCTGTGCTTCAGTTCTGCTTAATCTGTAAAGAAAATAATAAACAACACGTTTATTTTAATATGCAGTAAATCCTCATTATGTTTTGAATTACTGTTACTATGAACTCTTCAACATTGTCTTGATTGTGGGAAACCATTTTGGCAACAGAACATCCGCAACAATATTCGATTCGTATTAAGCTAACAGAGCAAGTGTGACAATTGTTTTCTCACTAGATGCTGTAGAGAGGTGGGATGTGGCTTATGGTCATTTCACACACTTTTGTTGTAATTTTAGAGATTCTGTTGAATTTATTTCAGTCTTCTTGTGGTATTCATGGTTTTATGTGATCTGATATAAGCATTCTTTTATTAAATATTGATTTAGAGTTTTTTAAATAAGCGGAAGAAATAAGAAGAAGGGGGAGAAAGAGAAGACGATTAAAGAAACAGACAGGGATGCATAGAAGTAAGGATGAGAGGTAAACCTAATTACAAAACTAACAGACAAGAACAACACACCCACATTACACACAGAGGTGTCCCTCTACCCCGGAGTCCAGCCCCCCTTTTGACGTCACCAGCGCAGAGATACAAAACAAGGTTTTCACAGTTCTGCTCCTCACTCAGCTCTCATTCACGCACCCGCTCACACACTCTTCAAACTCACACACAGACCTTCCTTCAGACACGCTTGCCTCAAACCTGCTCAGCTGCTGTGGGTGGGAGTACAATCAAAACACAGCTTCTGACCAAGAAAACTCCTGTCTTCTTCTGGCTGAGCCATGCTCCTCCATCTGTAGGAAGGGAGCGCTTCACACTGTGTAAAGCTTTCGACAGGGGCAATAGAAAGAAGCTCCCCGGACTCCCCGACCCGGACCCCATTCCAAATAGAGCAGCAGATGTGACTGAGAAGGAGAGGCGGAGAGAGAAACACAATCTGCCCCCCACCCCGTCCCGTCTTCCAGAACAATACCCTGCCTTCAGCTGGAGAGGGTCAGCTTTTGTCCTTCTCCCCAGGCTGCAGCTCAACTGAAGAGCAGACAGACGCGCTGACACGTTGACCCGCTGCAGCGAAGAGGAGAGGACGCGGCAAAGCAACCCGCTGCACTCCACTTGCTTTGATTCAGTACTTGGACAGTTCCCGAGCAACAACTGGAGAGAGCGTGTGTGAGTGTTTTCAGCAGACTGTGGAGCGTCTGGCTCACGAGGTACTAAAGATCACATCTCACTTGCAGATTAAACAGGACAAAAATAATAAATTTAAAAAAACCTGAGATGCAGACACCGTGTTCACTCAAGCTCGACCTCAGTGGTCCTTCTCCGACCCTGGGATCGGAGGGAAGCACCGCCACCGGCAGCTTCCTGCAGCTGGGAGAGAAGCAGCTCTTTGAGAAGTTTTGGAAAGGGACTTTTAAGGCTGTGGCCACACCGAGACCAGAGAGCGTTATTATGGCGAGCATCACCGCCCACCGCAGGGTGACCTGGTAAGTTCTCTGAAATGTTCTCACATGTTGCTAAGCTTTGGTAGTTTAGAAAGAAACTCGAGCAGGAAATTACTGTTATGTCTTCAAGGATATCTGGGTGTTTAATATACACATCATGAAAATGATCGTATTACAAATTCAAACTGAGCTTATGCTACATCTCACAGGGGAGGTCGGCATGTTTTGAATTTTAAATGCATTTCTTCTTTTGTATTGTTTTAATCTTTGTTAGTTTTCACACTAAAATGCACTTTCTCTTTAAAAATATAACTCAACATAAACATGCTTGTTGACATTTGGAGTAAATGTAACAATGGTCATGAATTATGGATAAACAATATGTTGCAAATATCATATTTGCTTTGTGAATCTGCATAAAATGACTATTTGGAGCACAATATGTTTTTGCCCAGTCTATTTTGCCAAAGATTCATGTGTCATGAATTCGAGTTGTAAGTGCATATAATATATTTTGCCTGGTGCATGGAGTCCATGGTGAATTCATGCATATGATAGGAAAATGTACAGAGAGAGTCGGATCAAGATGTCAGAGGCCTGATGAAATGTGGATTGATCACAACTATAACTTCTCCCTCACATGATTTTCTAATGCTGTACAAACACATTACGTGTACAAATCCATTAGGTATTTTGAAAAAACCCAGGAATTAAAGCCCTTTATCTGTGTTGAATGCCTTAAATTGTGCTTTCAGTAAAGACTTTTTAAGCATAAATATATAAAAAGGTTTTTTTTAATTTATATTATTTATATAAGTTCCGTAGATTTACATGAAGAAAACTAACCAGTCTTATTTAAACAGGCAGTATTGCATAAAATCAACCTTTTTGAGCTTTGCATCATGTTATAATTTTATTCCCTTATCTAAAACATACCTGAAGTGTTATTCTTTCATTCATATTTGAGAAATCCTTTAATCTCCCGTGGCAACAATTCAGTTGTGCAAAACGCCTGGCTGGACCTTCGAAACTCCTCAAAACTGCAAGCTTCCAAGCTCCCACCTCGTAAAGCATCCCTGCCCTGTAACTCCTCCACTTAGCTCCTGCAGACTAGCTAGCAGGTTTTAGCAAACATCTGCTGAGTCATCATAGCTCAGTGAAATGCTGATAACATTGTTAAAGGGTTCATGGAGGAGTGGTGTTGTGACGACTTCTTGAGTGCAGAGTGTCAGAAAAAGCAAGAGTTTCTTAAAGAAACCAAGACCCAATTTCAAGGCACTAAGTTACAAAACCAAATTTCTTTAAAGTCATATTTGATTTACGCAGCATTTTCATAATTACAGAAGGTTAAACAGTTACTTGATTGTGCATTAAAATGACACCATGTGACTGGAAAACATATTTCTTTTTTAAAGTTTGAAACTTGAACAAGTCTAGTTTTTAGTATCTTACACAGCAGGCATCTCAGTTTTCTTCTGTACCCTGTGTTGGCACACACCCCAAACACATATCTGCCGCGTTTAAAGGTCATGTGACAGCGTCGTCCTGCCTCTGATGTCAGACCCTTTCCTCCTCTCCTCTGTGTCACGGCTTTGCCTGAGTCTCTGTTGAAGCAGCAACCCGTCACGTGTGTGCTGGGACACTTTCATCCATCTGTCCAAAGGTTAGCTGTAGTACAGCAGCCGTTTGAGGTGGAACGAGGACAAACATTTCAAACTCTTTTTTCTGATCATCCTATTTTTTCATGTCTACATAAAACTGTTTACCTGTTTTGTCAGAAGCTGCTCTGCAGCCTCTATGTTTACCTGATTTCTCATCTCTGACAGCTGTTTCTCTCTGCGCTTGCGTGGTCTCTCCATGTGCTGGCGCTTAAAAAGAGATTCTACTCATAAATATTTTAAATGACTGTTAAAATATTTGAACAGGCTTACTTATATATACATACAAATCTAGTAAATGCCTGCCTGGCAGACCTTTAAATGGTTTTGACACTCTCTATCAACTTCCCCTTATGTGAAATTAGCTATGTTGATGAGGATTAGAATGGCCCATTTCATCTGACATCAGCACAGGCAGTGGAAAGGCACAGTGAACCAAATAATGGGTCTTTAATAGCTTCTGTTACCACAGGAACATACCGCTGCACATGACTTGGTTTGAAAAGATTTTATTAGCTTTTTGGATTAGAGTTAAAGATACTTTTTATTCCTAGAATGCGACTGAACATGTCAGGCCTCCAATCAGACCGGATAGATGCACATCTTTGACTCCAATCTGAAACAAATTTAAGTCTATTTTAGGAAATTTGCAAAAAAACAAACAAGAAAAAAAGAAAGAAAGGAAGCAAAGTAATGTGGCTCACTAGCATGAACTGAGCAGCCTTTTCTCAAATAGCCAGAGGTTCTGGAGCTTTGCCATACTGTCTCTTCAAGTTCAGCCTCTCTTGGAAGAAATCTCTCCTCCAGTCGCTTCGCCCCACCACTGTTTCTGTCCGGGTGACAGTGACGATGATGGCAGCGTGGCAGGCAAGAGCAAACATCCCCAGAGAGCACATAAAATGTTGCTAACTTGCCTGGACAGCTAGTAAAAGACAAGAGGAGTGTCCCTGTGGTCTAACATTTGTCTCAGGGAAGGAGAGGCAGAGGGACCTCTGGGTGATGCAGATCGTAAATTATGACTAAAAAGTAAAAACAACACACAGAGATTATGGAGACAGGCATTCTGCCTCCCTCCCCTGCTGCACTGTTGATTTTTTGCGCAGGCAGAGAGAGTGACTTGGGAATGCTTAGACAATCAGAATGCATGGCCTTAGGCTAGCTCCTCTGCCTCCTTCTTTCCAAGAGGAAGCATTATTATTCACTGTGGAGAACTGAGGGGTGACGAGCAAATGCACTGAAAGCGAGAGGGCATTATGTACAACAAGCAGAGACGGAAAGAAAAGAGAAGGAGACAGAGAAAGAAGCCACAGGGAGACGCTTCATGTTCAATCAGCATGAGTTCTTTTCTCCCTGCGCTGTCCTCACCTCTCCTTTCCGCTCCACTCCTTTTCTCTGCTCCTGAAATGAAATGCTGGAGGGACCCGATGGCCACAGTGGACTAATTAGAGTTTGCTGTCATCCCCCATGCCCCCCTGCCTCTTCCCTTGGAGTCCCACAGAGAAGAGGAGGAGTTTGCTGGGTTTGTGCAGCAGGTTGGGCTTGCCGTCCTTCATGGGCACTTCTCGTTCAGATTACTGGAGCTTGGGTGCAAATGTCAGTGAGTGCGTTTGTGTGCAACCATGCACTTCTACTGCGTCTGAGACGTTTTCCAGGAATTGAGCGTGTTTTAAATGAGGGCTTTTAGTGTGGATGTATGGTGAAAGCGTGTGGCTGCTGCGGTGGTGGGGCTTCGTCCAACTCTGTGGCAGATGGCAGGCATGAGTGTCTGCAAAAGGAAGTGGTGGGGTGTGCGTTTGTGTGTGTGTGTATGTGTGTGTGCAATGTTGGAGGGGGGTATTCAGGCTTCTTACCTCAGCAGATGCTACTTTAATGAGGAAGAGGGGGAGAAGTGGTTGGAGGGTCTTGTCGAATGACAGCACCAGAGGGAGGATACGGCAGGCCGGACGGAATAGCAGGAACACTTTTGAGTGGAGAGCAAAGCAATCCAGCTGCAGCCCCAGCATTGAGTACAAGTTCTGAATACAGCTGAACCATTAATCATCTGCTGAGATATGCAGCCATAATATGGAGAATATCTGTGTTTTGTTTTAACCTTATTTTTATACATGTTTGGATTAACAGGTCAGCATCAGCCATTTTAAATGAATTTGCATATTAGGAAAATAATGTAAAAATCATTTTGGCTGTTTCTGCCACCATACCTCAGCTCCCCCTTCTTGCTCACATGCCACTTTATTGATGGTTCATCTCTTATCCTTATCAAGACTGCATTGTTTGCCGACAAAATTCAAAGTCTTTTGACATTTGCAGCATCAATGCTGAAAGGCACAAAACAACCAAATGCAGACAAACTGTTCTCAGAGCGGGGCCAAAAGAGTACAAGAAGTCGAGTCTGAAAACATGAAGCAGAGGCAGTCAGAGCTCCTCCAGAGATGAGGCATCTCTGCTTTTCTTGATCTCCCTGTGAGAATGACAAACATGATTTAGTGGCGGATGAGGGGTCTGTCTACCGTAACCCTCCTCTCTGCTTGTTTTTCTCCTCTCTTCAGCACTAAGCACTTCTGCCCAACATGTCTCCCTCTATGTGTTTCTCTCGGTTTCGTTTCACTGCGTGTTAACTGGCCCTTCCTGTGCCTGTGTCGTATTACTCTGGGTAATACGGACAATGACTGACTGCTGAAGCATTCCCACTAAAGAGCGGGAGATGATGCCAACTCCCCGGGAAGCGATTGTACTTATCAACAAAGTGGATTCATATGCCATACTGATTTCCCAAACCATTAGAATCCCACCACTGTTGTTGGCTTAACACCCGATGCAGCACTCATGTTTATTTTATGACACTTTTTATTCTGTATATGAGGGAATAAAACAAATGCTAATTGGGAGGGTGCATCAATGATGTGAAAAAAATTAAATGGATAATAGTTTTATTTTAATAGAAAAAAAAATGTTAAAGTAATTTTGCAGACTGGCAACAAATGTGCACTAACAGAGTAAATTGAGAAATACAAATGATCCCTCCTTGGTTTCGGTTAGCAGATGGACATTGAGAAAAGTTGTATGCAAAATTTACAAACAGAAATAATAATAATAAAAAAACAGCAATGGTTCATTTTTCTATGTTTTGCCAAAGTGTCCAGAGTGTATCCACACCCCAAAACGGCAAGGATAAATAGGTATTAAAGTTCAGTGTGTGTGTGTGTGTGTTTAGATCAGGGGTCTCAAACTCCAGTCCTCGAGGGCCCCTGTCCTGCAGTTTTTAGATGTGCCACAGGTACAAAACGCTGGCATGAAATGGCTTAATTACGTCCTCCTTGTGTAGATCAGATCTCCAGAGCCTTAATGACCTAATTATTCTATTCAGGTGGTGCAGCAGAGGCACATCTAAAAATTGCAGGACACCGGACCTCGAGGACTGGAGTTTGAGACCCCTGGTTTAGATGAAGGGTGTAAAATATTACGTGTGCTATTGCGCAAGGACAGAATAAGTCACTTTTTTGTCTTTTATCTTTTGTACTTATTGATTGATTAACCTTCTCAGATTAAAAGTTCGATGATATATACATGCTCTCTGTCAGTGGTACTTAGCAAAAAGAAATACATTTGGTAATTCTAACTGAGGTAACATAAGAGATATTTCCTCTGATTTATCTTCAGACAGTGAGAAAAAAATATTTTTATTTGTTGTATATATACTTATGATTTCATCTGTATGTCGTTAGCTAAAGAAAAAAAAGATGGAAGCTCGTGACTGCCTGTCATTTTAACACATCCAGTAAGTGTTGATTTCATGTAGACTGTGGTGACAGCTACCTGCAGAGGAAAATCAGTCAGAATAAATCCAAAGTTAGCAGTGACAAATCCTCCCACCCAGCCCATTTCGTCTGGCCAATTAAACCGTTTCACAAGAGGTAAAGCAAAACTACACAACAGTATCATTAACAAACCCTTAAACTGGCAGACAGAGCTGCAGCACATTAATGGCAAAGACATTCACTGGCTCAGAGTGACTGTAATACATCACTGGAAGAGAGTTTGAATGAGATATTGATGAACGCCAACAACTAAACGATTACTTGAAAAAGTTATCTTTCTGGCTGTTGAAGCGCACGTTGACATTTCCAGATTTCAATCTAATCTTCTGAAAGTTGCTGGCTGGTAGAAATGATTTTGGCTTTACTGACACACCGATTGATTCTGGCAGGCATTACGTTGCTGCAGCGCTAACTTTGAAGAGATGTTTCTCAGCTGTTTTAGCAAAATAAGTCCAACGTTTGTGATTAAAAGCAATGAGCCGGTTGGAATGGAGAGCTTTAAAATCCCTTTGATTTGCATTTTGCCAATCTTTCTCTTTTTGTTTTCATCTGCAGAATGTAGGGCAATCCTGTTTGGTTGGGTTTTAGAATTAGAGACTGGAACTGCTCCGAATCTAGTGGTTAATCGTCTGTCTTTCTGTTTGGAACCTTTGCAAATAACTACGTATTACAAGTAAAGATTGACTAGGGGAAAATTGAGCAAATATACAGCTATTTAGATGTGTATATCTTTTGTAAAACACATCAATATTTAATTTAGGGATATTTTAAATTGGTGCATGTGTATAGTGACACATATTATGGGAGGGAATTGGAATTTAGTGTGATAATTCCTCCAGAAAATCAAAGCAGAGAGCTGAGTTTAAACCCTTCCCTTCAAACATCAGCTCAAAGCTGCTGTGAAATTCTCCCTCAAGGAGAACATATTTCCCTTTCTATGCTTCACTTCAGGATGTGAGGAAAACTGAAGGATACGCAGCCTTCCACCTGCAGCTGGTGGCACGTGTGCCGCCTATCATCCTGAAGAGTACATCTTCATTTGGGATGTTTTGTGTAGTCTGAGTGTATTTTCTTTCTGAAGGGATTGTAATAGATCAGTGACAGTTTTAATGTATGATGAACCTTTAACCAATCCATGATATAGTCCCCTAAAATCTGACGCAATCAGAAGCAATGTAGGGTGGCCAACCTTTCAGTCGACGGTGTTGATTGGATCTCAGGCATATTCAATAAATTAGAAAATGTTTTCTGATGAGGCTCATTTGTAATATTTAAAATAACTTTTCATAATAACAGCCCTTAATCTGGTATTAAGCATACTTTTCATTAGTCACCCATTTATAATTGGTCTGTGGTAATATTGTAACTTAAATGTAATTTAAGTTACAATGTTTTCATTAACAGTAAGCGTAAAATCATTATAATTAACCCATTTAATCCCACCGGCAACAGTTGTTGCCAGACATTTTTACTAACTTCTGGAAGCTGTAAAATAATTATTTAGACTTTTAGCAGCTAATTGAAGTTTTTAAATCAAAAAATAGAGTGTCTACTCTAAGCAATATCAATTTCATGTATTTAGTGTGAAAGGTCACATGACCAGACCTCTTTACTTCCTACCTGTAACACTGGAGGTAAATGTGTGTCACAAACCTGTGCAAGAGAAAGTCAGTAAAATACTTTAATAAAAAAAATAAATAAAATATTTTGTACAAGTGTTTCTTTCAAGTGTCTTCTACTGATATATAAAGAAAATTGTATCCATTCATTCATCTTTTAATCATAAGAAGAGTGAATGTAAGTGTGGCAACAATTGTTGCCGTTAGCATAATACATAGACAGCACTGTGCTACGTGTCCATAACTTTGCTGTTTATTCTATATGTCTTGCTGTTCCCACGCAGCTTAAACTAAAAGATGTTTTAGACTTTCTAGGCCTGAAGGAACCTCAACATGATGTCTCCTACATCACTGTCATTCCCACAGTTGAAGCCCTCCCCATTCCCCATCCCCCTAAAGCCGACCCTTTCCACAAAGTGTGGCTTATGCACTGAATGACCAAAACAAGATGACGCCTGGAACTAGTTCAGGACAAGGCAAAGGTCTTGTGCTTGGTCTGGTGGAACAGGGACAATTTCCTCTCAGATGCAGATTTGTTCATACTAACATTTTCACCTGATTTTGCCTAATTGATAAAATTCAGACAATGACATCTGCAGGACGTGGCATTGAATTTTTATGTTTCTAAAATATTTCTGAACGCTCTTGTAACCATTCTTTGTTATAATAAGCTATGCATGTCATGATTTTTCTTACAGGCCAGATTTGTGTAATTTAGACTATGAAGTTTTCCACCGGCTACAATTGTTGCTGAGTATAAAACCTACATTTTCACTAACATAACCAACATAAAATGTAATAATTCATAAATATAATCTGTTAAGGAGGTCCAAGGATTGAAAAGCATGCACTTATTTTGCAGGAAAAAATGTGGGATTAAACGGGTTAAGTTAGTCTACATCATGTAGTAGTTAATGTAACGTGTGAAGTAAATGGACTTTTGAATAATAATTTAATTAATGGCTCTGAGTGCTTTGTACCAGTGTCCTGTGGGGAAACTAGTTTGCATCAATCAGTCATAGTCTAATGTTGGTGATGCTGATGATGCATACCGGCAGGTTTTTTTTAAAATTTGCAGTATGAAAGGTTTTCTGATTTTTGCATTTTTTGTCTATAAGAACTCCAGGTGTTTGCAATAGCAGATTAATGTGTGTTTGTAATATTGCAGCTTTATGGATCTGCACCTGTTGCACTCACTTTGGGCTAAAATGTGGGCTGTTGACATTTGAAAAGACTTGAGGCATTTACCTCCATTAACATAGTAAATGAAGTTGATGGATTGCAACATGTGTTTTCAATGCAGACTGCAAAAATATTTACAACAAGCTGAAGTAAAACGGCGGAATATGAACATTTCTCAGGTGTAAAGAACAGTTTATCTGCAATAAGTGAACTCTTTTGAGTTCCTTGGTTAATATAGCTTAAATTTTAAAGATGTTGTTTTGAATTTTGACAGAAACTGACAATTATTCTTCATTTTCAAAACATGTAATGGTGGTTTTGTGAAAATGCTAGACAAATGTTGGCTCAGAGTAAAATGAATCGATATGCTTCAACTGCATCCAGACCTTTACAAGATTATATTTATGTCTATACTTATGCGTTGCAGAGAAATCAAATCCCAACAGATTAAACAAAATTGGCTTCAATTATTTTTTTGTACCTTCTTACATACAATAATATACAAAATGCACTGCTTAATAAATACTGGAGTTTCATGTAGATGACATTGGTATAGATAAAATAGCTAAATTGTTTCAGATCCGTGTCTCTTAAGTAGAAAATGGTTGCAGTATGACAAAAAGAGAGAGAGTAAAACGGGAAGAAAGCTAAAAAAAAAAAAAAAAAAAAAAAAAGGATGCTGTGTAGCCAAGATGATTACATTTTTTACTTGATGTCACATTCCTGTACAAAAATATGAATTGTCTGAGGTTTTGCCAAATGCAATAAAATCATCCTCCATGTGGGTATGTAGATTCAAATCCATGACTGGGAAGAGAGAAAACCTGTTGACTGGTGTTAAAATTAAATCTCACAGACAGACAGACATGACCAATTCTTGATGCATTTATTTATAGTGGGTCTAAAGGAGGAAGGCTCACTGATTACATCCTATTTGATGTTCACAAAGCAGAGATTTCCAAGATAAAAATAAATTGTGAGACGGCTTTCATCTTAACTGCTTGTCATTTTTGCCTGCAGCACTGAGACAGCAACAGAAACAACAAATGTAAATTGGATATGTGTAAAGAATTTGCCCTTTCACCGAAAAAGTTTTTTTTTTTCTCCCTTTCTGTTCAGGATGAAGTGATTTTATGACTTTCAATTTAAAGTAAATATAGCTCAGTATAACACAGTTTAGGACTGTGTGTGCTTTTCGCTTCTCACTGCTCTCACAATGTGTTTTAAATTTGTTAAAGCGTTGTGATAAGACCACTTGCTGTACCACTATTGTAACACTTTGACTAGTTCATGTCTTGATTAGGTTTTTGTCAGTGAAGTTTAATAAATGAAAATTATTATTAAGTGGATTCATGCTGCTCAGCTTATCCATACATGAATCCCAATCTGACTGATTAAAAAATGACTAAGCTGACTAACTGCAAATCAGGACTCACATTTTATTCAGAAAGAATCTTGCAAGTCTTTCACTGTGATGATAAAGTTTGTAGACAAGCTTTTTTATTATGTTGAAAACATTCGGATGTATTATTTTTAAAACCATGTTTTGCTGCTTATTTGAGTTCCTATTCTAATGCTGATAGTAAAACACTGCACCACCATTTCTACATTGTTACCCACAAGATTTAAATATAATAAAGCTACTTCTGTTAAAATAAAAGAAGAGCCCAAATAATAAACATTCACCGTGTGTGATTTGTCAACTTCATTTCTCTTTATCTGATTTAATCAGTAATTTTAGGCTCAACTTTTTGATATTTATGGTACCATGACAAACCTAAACATAGATAATTTAAATCTTTTACAGTTAAAAACTCTGACTCACGTTAAATACATTTTAACTTCAATATATAATGTATTGTGTGCATTTAAAAGCCTGCATTTTGAATATGTAGAATGTTTTATTCTTAGTTCAAGCTTGGTTTTGGGATTTGTTTAAATTATTGAAGGACATAAACTATGCACTATGTGGGCATGAAGAACGTAGAGTTGAAAGAAGACCTCAATAAAGCCTTGATTCTCTGCATTAATTCAATGATAGATTTTCTTATTGGTTTGTAAGTAGTTATCAGTTGCTGTTTTTGTTAAGATTCAATATATCTGCCCCAAGATTAGTCCTTACTTTATAGGAGAGTGTTCAGATTTTTTGAGCTTATTGTTTTGCTTTATAATTATAAAATGTCTTAGATGGACATCATGTTAGATGCATTATAAATACACATGAAAAATGGTACAATTTTCTCATTAAGCATGCAATAAAAATCAAAGCATTGGCTTTAAGTTTTCTTCTTTCAGCCATGTTTGTCTTTTTCTTTTAACCAAGTTGGCTTCTTTCTAACTGGACCCCTAGAGCAGTCGTAGTATTCATTATTAAAATGGAAACTTATCAAAGTCAACTCCTCATCACTTAAATTAAATCATTTCAAGGCTGAGTGACTCTCACGTCTCAGCCTCCTCCTCCATTTTTCATTTTCGCTTCTTGGCCATCCTCATTTCGGGAAGACGATCTGCCATTCATTTAAAATTGCCACCATTTGCATAACTGATGTCAGGGTGAAGGGACGCACTGTAGATTCCCCAAATTCAATCGACGACGGTAGCACAGGAATTTATTGGCCCGATGCTTTAGTTTCATTTCTCTGTGCTTCATTCTCACCTTTGCTGTCAACGCTTCTTCTTCAGAGGTGAATGTCTAGCGAAAAACAGCTTTGCATTATTTTGAATTTTGTGTTATCATTGGATCAGAGGAGTTGGTTGAATTAGAATCTTTACTTTTTTCAGCTGAATGTCATTCTGCAAAATTAAGATAGTTGCTGATAAATAATAGTTTCTGCTATTTGTAGGACAAGAACAACATCTCCCAACTGGTTTCATTGCTTGTGAAAAGATTTTGGTGTAGTGGAGAGACACACAGTGTCATAGACTGTGGGCCAAATGTCAGGGTGAATCATTAGTTTTGAAGTTCCAGGCTAGAGATGTTCACAAGCAATTTTTTTTAAGTTGAGTTTACATATTCTGAAACCAGATAGATGCTGTCTAGTCTGCTGAAAGTTAAAAATTAAATTTATGTTTAGGTCTAATTCATTTGACCATTTAGAAAGTACACTTGAACATGTATCGTAGTTTTTATTAACTGCTTTGAGGTATGTTAAATTAATAAAATGTAAGATTTGGCATTCTAAAATGTTTAAAGAAACTTATTAGAAATTTCAAAAAGTATCAAACAGGAAGTGCTTTTATTTTGATGAGTTGTCAGTGCCTTTGTAATGATGTAGTTACATTACCATCCACATTATTCCTACAACCAATGAGGCTTTGAGAGAATTATGCATATGACTTTCTACATCTAAAAAGACTTTTTGTTACAGTTAGCGATGAAAATACTGGTATGGCACAGACCAATGAATTACTATAAATTATAAAGCACAAGCATGTCTTACATACCTGAACCTAAAACTATGCCAGATCTGCTTCAGCTTTGGTTGACGAACAATTTGTAATGTTAAAAGCAGAATCAGCCAGAACCCAAAACGCAGCCAAAACAAGAGGACGTTTCACCAAAAGTTTTATTA
>CAEFZX010011258.1:0-15314 GCA_903066825.1 Alfaro cultratus
CTGACGAGTTCTGAGCTAAGCTAAGTGAGCTAGCCGCTTCAGCTCCCCGTGTTCAGCTGCGTTCAACAGAAGTCGGGAGAAAAGGACGAGTAAATTGCAACGCTCTCAATGTTTTGCAAGTGAATTGCAACGCTCTCAATGTTTTGCAAGCCTGCAATGTTTTCACACTCTCCTGGAGGTTGTGAGTAACGAACTGACTGGGTTACACTTAGTTTAAGACTGTTTATTGATAGAAATGGACATTTCTTGTGTTCTGGTTCAGTGAAAACCAAAAGGTGGACATTAATGTTTTATTTATGTAAATAGGTTTATATTTGTTGGATCTCATTGAAGGGGGTTTTCACTAAAAGTTACCGTGGTGACTAAATAATAGGGTTTTCTGTCACTTTAGTGTAATAAAGTTAGGCTGAATTCTTGTGCCTGAAATTCTAATGTTTCTCTGGGTCATATTTGTCAAAAGCTAGGTTATTGGTGCCGCACACCGATTGAGGTTACCAGACTGATGTTGAACCCCAAGCACCCTCCATTTTAGTTTTCCCTCAAATTAAATGGTCAGAGGTGCTACATATACATTTCACAGAGAAGAATCATCTAATCTTTGGTTTGTTCAGTCACTTGGATTTACTGGATTTACACGCCTACTCACCTATTTTTCTGTGGAATGTGATTCCAAGTTATTTGCATATTTTTGGCTGAGCATATCTAAAAAATAAAATAAAAAGAAAAGGCAGCTGGGGAAGCTGAAATACATAAAAATAATGCTACTATCAGCTGGGGTTTGCCAGGCAGCCAATCCAGGAGCGGGATTTTATTTTCCTTGCAGCTGATTGGCTGAACACCCAGAAGCAGAAGGGTAGATAAAATAGACTGTAGATGTTTCCACTCTGCGTAATAATGCATATTGAAGAATATTTTTTGTCAGAACTAATAAAATAGTCAGTTATAAGCATTTTCAGCGGGCGGCTATGGTCCCTAAGTCCAGACAAAAATGGTTAAAAAGCCTCTTTTTATTACAGTAGCATCATCACTTCTTGGAGAAATTGAAAAATCCTACTTTTAATTTGAAAGCCCATTCTTCTAAGCCACTCTCCAACATGGCAAAGACAAGTGAACATAGCATTGAAGCAAAGCAGATGTCTTAGTCTTCATTTGGCAAAAAATGGTAACTGTTTCTCCTCCAGACAACCAGGAGTTTCTGGCAACTTGTTCATCTTTGCACATCATTATTGTAATGTCCCAATTATGAAGGTTATCCAAACAGTTATCAGGCCTTTGAATTGTAACTGGGTCAGAAAACAACCATTATTGTTCAGAGTGGTTCCTCTGGTATGTTCAGCTCTCAAGTCATTAGTAGATCTATTAGTAGAGCCACTGCCCATCCACATTGAAATAAATTGAGGTGTTTGGATGCCTCATTGGGTGGTCTTCAGAGTTTTTCCAGGCATTTTGCATTGAGGAGATACATGAAGACACCCAGAATCTACTTGTATTACCTTCCAAATGTCCTGGAATCTCCTAATATAGCTGCAGAGAATCACTTGGAACAGGTTTCCCTCCTGAACTTGTTATTCATGTGACTTAATTTCAGAAAGTCGGAGAACAAAGGGAGGGTGGATGGATATTATGGATGAATGAACTACAATAAAGGAAGATTAATTCTTGGCCTGCCTTAATCTTAGAGTAGGGAAGCAGTTTGAAACCAAAGGTAAGCAAGAAAACAATGATATACCTCCAACATAAGACTGAGTCACCTGAGTTTAACCAGATGTGTAGGATGATTCTCTCTAGCACCATAAATCCAGGCTAAACAAACATAAAGTGATATTTCATGATAAAAACATATATACAATGCAACACAAACGGTGTACCGACAAATTAAAGCTTAGACTAGATCTATCTTTGCCTGCTGTCACGGATGTAGCTGTTCTCGACACACAGCACGATGTAGGAGCTGGAGCAGCTGCTAGAGCTCTGCTGTAACAAGCTGCGTCTCTGCAGCGGCGACGCCATGCCCGTTAGCGCCCGTTCCCCGATGCGCCACGCCTCGCAGTAGTTGTCGACGTCCCGCTGACCCCTGCTTGTCGACCCGTGCCACATCATCTTCTCTGGCCTTGGAGCAGCAAACAAAGTGGCTGTAGTGACCCTTTACTTTCAGATGTTAGTTTTGTGTAGAGTGTTGCCTCACCATGTGTCGTCTTGGAGAACATCTTTGCCGTCGAAGGAGTAGATCGAAACGTTGTCCCTCATTCTGCTATCGCTGAAAATGCGGTTCCAGTTGTCGAACAAAACCTCATCCTGCAAACAAACATGCATCAGAATTAGCTTTTACAACTTTCGGGCTTTATTTTATCAAGCAGATTAGTTTCAGCACCTTCAGGTTGACTATTGGCACGTTCTCCCTGTTGGAGCTGTAAACGATGCTGTTGAGATCTTCCAGTTTGGAGGACAGGAAGGCTCGGAAAGTTCCCTTCATCCCGATGGCCTGGGCCTGGCTGAAGCACAGGAAATCTGCGCCAGAGATGCCGCGCATGCCGCCCTTCTGAGGGCTGTTCAGCGCAATCAGGTGGAGCTGAGGAAACAAATCACATCTGAAAGATACTCACACAGATTGAGAGGATTTTGACTGACTAAATTCTTAAGAAAACAACGAAGAAGGGGATTCTCTTGGTTGTTGAAGTTGTCCACGCAATATATCTGGACATTATGGAGGAGTGGCAAGAAGAAGAAGAAGACATCCTGTTGGACAAAAGCCATGTAAAAAAATAAAACATATTTTTGGATTGCAACCAAAATCCTACAGGGTGCAAATCCAAAACTGCTGGTAAAAAGCCTCCCCTTCCTCAATGCTTCACTTTCTGCAGAGGGTCTGGATGCTCAGCTAGTGAGAAACAATTGCTTGCTTGAGGCATGTACTAGAACAAGCAAATTTCTTTTCTTTCAAAAAGTGAAGGGAAAAAGAAAATCCTTCTGGTATTTCTGGTATAGAAATTGCTTTTTTGGGGGGGCGTTAATAACTGTGTACTCAAAATATTATTTTTACCAAGACTTGCTCTTCATTTGATTATAAATATACTTCCATCTCGTCTTACCGCTGGTCCTGAGGTGTGTCTGTGGATGGGAGCCTGGGGAACCGGAGGCGGCGGTCTCTGAGGACGGGTGACCGAGTAGCGGGGGTCCAAATATCGACCGTCCGGCTGGTTGAAGCGGTCCGTGTAACTGGGGTATCTGGGATTCGACGGCTGTGGGTAAACCAGATCTGTCTGGTATCGTGAGTCGGGTTGGTACCGGGGATCAGAGTCTGGGTTTGACGGTGATGGGGACTGGATGACGGGGGGTGACGCCTCGACTGCGACGCCCTGAAAATAATGTCTAATGGGTTAAAAAAACAAGACAAGTTGTGTGGTTTAAAAACTTAAAACAGGAAACCACACTCACCGATTCTCTTGGTAAAGAAATGTAGTTCCCAAGCTGAAAATAAAAAAAATTTTATTTTTAAAAAGTTTTGTGGCAAATTTTGGATCATTACTCAGAAACAAGTTTCACCTGAACTTGTCGGACTCCATCCCGGACTCGTATGTAGAGATCCGTTTGGTCGATAACGTACACCAGAGATCCTTCAGGCTGTCTTCTAGCTGTGGCCGCCATGGTGTCGTAAGACCTAAACACTGTGACCTGTAAACACAAAAAGATGACTTCTTAGCCTGTTTTATTCATTTGTTTGATTCTTTATGCTACCATAGATCCAACAGGAGGGAAAAAATCAGCTGCAAGTCCATGAAAATTGTTCAGTTTCATGGTTTCCTAGTAATTATTTAAACAATTATCCTTGTCTTTGGGATATGTTTCATAATATTTGAGATTAAAAATCATTTGGATCAATCTAAAAAAATCTGTGTACAAAAACTCACTCCTGAAGAGAGTCCTGGAAGACCTGGAGCTCCAGGAGGTCCTGGAGGTCCAGGAATACTGATGGCTGTAACAAAACACAGAAAAAGAAAGACCTTTAACACATCTTAAGACAAAAGGTTTTTATTTTTCCTTTGTCTTCTACAGTTTTCTACAAACTGTAGGAGAGTTTATCAAGTAATAATGTGATGTGTGACAGTTTATGCAGCTGTTTTATCATAATGTGTGGGTCATTATTAAATTAGATAGGTGTAAATAAACAGATATGTTTGATTTCCCATTAATTTGTTTGTGGAGTTACTTATTTAAATTTCAACATCAAGAGTACAAAAAAATTCACACAAAAATGCATAATAGCATAATATTAAAAGTTTTATTATGAAGCAGCAGTTAACTTTATAGAGAATAATCTTTCATATTTTCAGTTTTGTTTTTGTGACTGGACTCACTCTGTGTTCCTCCATAGGGCCCAGACAAGGATGGACCTGGAGGTCCGGGTGGGCCTGGTGGTCCAGGTCGACCGTCATAGCCTCTTCCTGGGGGTCCAGGAGGCCCCTGAGGGCCCGGTGGACCAACAACTGCTTCTCCTCTTGGACCCTGGTCAGAGAGACAACTTTGATCGTCCCTAAATCAGGATACTGGAATCACACCCAGACAGAAAAAGGTAGAAATGGTTTTTTTCCCATTCAAAGTTAATAACTTCTAGTTTTTTAAATGCTAATATGTTCAAACTATTAACAGGAAATGACAGACATCTATCTTTGTGTACCTTATAGCTGTAAAATATATATATATTGTATGTTTTCAGAGTATAAGTGTTTGCAAAAAATATCATGCTTCTACGTTGTGGATTCATTTTCAAGTGGACATTTATTCAACTTTTAAAATACATATATTTTCACCACACCAATCATGTGTGTAACATTTCTAGACTTTATAAACATTTCATCAATGCTCGAATGTCTGTGACCCACTAAAGTAGGGAGGCATCCTGTAAAAAAAGTCTGGCTCATCCTTGGGAATAATTTCCAGATGCTTGAAAATGCCAAATTCAGCAGTTCAAGTAATTATACACAAGTACAGACATGATGGGAATGTCTGACCATCATACAGCTCAGATAGGAGACGGGTTCTGGTCCAAAATGTGTAGACTGACTCCAGAATAGAAGTCGAAAGCCTTGTGAAGATGCTGCTGAAGCTGACAAGTCAGCTTCATGATCCACTGTGAAATGTGTCTGGACTAACAGGACTAAGAGGAGCTCAGCGAGGAAGAAGCCATTACTACACCTTGCAGTTTGCAAATGTCCAGAAGAACGAGACCTTATTTTGTGGAGACATTTCCTGTGATCAGATGAAACTAAAGGGATGCTTGTACCACCCTAACTGTGAAGAATGGTGATGGCAGCATCATGTTGCTGGGCTCTTTTGCTACAGGAGGAATTGGTGCACTTCATAAATTGATGACATCATGAAGAAACAACATTATTCCAGATGGACGATGATACTCTGCATTCAGCCAAAGTGGCTTAAGTACAGCAAAGTCAAAGTTTGAACCAAAACTCCAGCAACTATTGTGAGAAGCTTGAGGACGGAAACCCAAAACATTTGACCCAAGTCACACCGTTCAAAGGCAATTCTACCAAATACTGAGGAATAGATGTAAACGCCGGTCTTACTTGTGGTCCAGGTGGTCCTGATGAGCCAGCTCCTCCGCCGTATCGGGGGTCATAATAACCGCCGCCTGGTTCTCCTTTCGCTCCTTTTAAACCCGCCTCACCTTTCAACTCATTCTGGACAAAACCAAAACGATTTTCACTTAAAAACGAACTGATTTAATCTGAATTGTGGAAATAGTGGGTGATTTTACCTTTAAAGTGTAAAAGTCAAAGCCTGCTCCCAGACCTGAAGAATAGAGGCGAATATTTACCTCATGTTGTATTAGTTTCATATATATAATATCAAGCAATGCTACCTTGAATTTCAAGTATTCCTGGTGGTCCGGGATCGCCTTTCTCTCCTTTAACTGTGCAAAAAAGGAGGAATGAAAACATAAACAGCAGCAGATTTCCTTTGTGAAACTTTGATTTGTACAAAAGAAAGTCTGAAACCTTACCTGCGTAATACCTGGAGTACTCATCATTCCCCTAAAACAAAGAGAGGAAACAGTCAGAGACAAAGTCATTGTTCCTTGATCTCAATGGGAATGAGATGTTTTGACCCAACTCACGCCTGGAGGTCCGGGAGGTCCAGGGGGCCCCGGAGGTCCTGGGATGCCCTGAGAAACAACAAGCAATGAATAACGTCTTCATGACTCACTTGTTCCAACACCAAAGCTTTTCAAAGCCCTTACAGGGTAACCGTATCCAGACCCACCGCCAGAGTATCCCTTCTCTCCTTTGACCCCGTTTAATCCTGGTCGACCCTGAAATATTAAAGTCAGTCATTTTCTTATCTTAATAAAAACAATAGTTTAAAAATGTTCCTTAATGCAACAGAAACCTACTGATCTCCCAGGAATACCAATCTCTCCTTTTGGTCCAGAAGGACCCTGCGGACCCTGGAGAAATAGTTACTCTTGTCACACTTGCACAATCCTGGTATCTTGTCAAACAGATGAAAAAGTATTAAATCAGTACATACAGGAGGTCCCATTGGGCCAGGACTTCCTCTCTCACCCTGCGAATCAACATCAACAGTCACTTTAATTCTTAATTATATATAATTCATCCCCCAATGGCTCAATGTCTGATACTTAAGATTGAAGAAAGCCAATAAAACCAGAGGATGTTTTTCATTGGTGTACCGGCTGTCCTGTCAGGCCTCCCAGATATAACGGTCTCCCATCAGCTCCCATGATGATGCCAGGCTCTCCTTTCTGTCCCTGAAGGATAAAAAGTACACATTTTCACTCAAAACATTTAAAATGAGAGCATAAATCTGACAGCAAGACTGCTGCAATCTCCATCACTGGTTAGAAGTTATTCAGACCGACCACCACATTAGTGACGGTTGGTCAGATCCAGATTTTCCAGGTTTTATCTGTTACTAGTGGAGGGATGTGGATAGATTTTCACTAAAAGGACTGTCCCACCTTAGGAGCATATCCTGGAGCACCAGCATCCCCTTTGTCTCCTTTAGGCCCTGCTGGTCCCTAAATCAAGAAACATACCACCATTACTTTAAGCTGAATGCTTGTCTCAATAAAGTGAGGTTGGTAGATGCATTGATACGTACTGGGAATCCTGCTCGCCCTGATCCACTCTAGAGGAGGAGAGACGGCTCATTAAAGACAGAACAGCCTGGTTCTTACTTGTTAAACGTCGGTGAGTTTTAGTTTAGTTCAGGGAACTGGGGGAGCATCAACTCACCTGACCCAAATCGTTCCAATAAACCTCGTTAAACTAGCAAGACAAAGTTAGGTCAGTTAGTAACAAGCTGTGAGGCAGGCAGTGACCGTGCAGTGAAGGAGGGAGTGGATGATGAAAAGTTGAAGGGTTAATTTCATTTTCCAATTAATGTACATTTATAGTTGGAGCTCTGACTCACATCTCTGGACGACGGCTGGTAGAGAATCTGTCCTGGTTGGCCAGGCGGTCCGGGTGGTCCGGGTGGTCCACCCTCTCGACCTGGACGACCCTGAGTTCACAATAAACACACAAATTTAAGAAACAGCAAAAATATTTTCTCATGTGAACTTGGGTTAACGTTTACTGAATGCGTTGTAGTTTAAGATTAAAGCACATTAGGACCTGCAAAACTTCAAATTAAAGTTAAAAATAAGATTCTGAAATTACATGCACAATTAACTAATACAAACAAAAAATGAAAACAAAAGAGGTGTGAATGTAGAACCCTGTGGAACACCTTTTAGTCTATTTAAAAAACAAAGCTATACAATATAAATTAGCTCATTTCTTCAACAACAAAATTAAAACTCTTCTCAAAATACCAAATTAGGAACACAGTTTTAAAGCAAATATTTTGGTTGAACAAGAAGGTATTTTCCTTGCAGTTAACAATAAAGTTAGACAAGATTTCCAGACATTTTTCAATAGATTTAACCATTTGGAAACAAATATTATTGTGCCGATCTAACCTATTGGTTACTTCACCTGCACACCTCACCACCTTCTTGCTGCCCTTGCAAATATCAACAAACCACCGTCACTTCCTCCATCATACAATACTGCAGTTTCTCTGACTTTTCTCGAGATCCATTTACTTTTCACCGACACTCTTGCAGCAAACCTAATCTTTTTCTCAACATTTAAACCAATTGGCCTCATCAATCCTCTGAACCTCCTTCAACCAATCCGTATTCAGGAAATAAAGGAAACTCACCGTCTCTCCCTTCTGCCCTTTCTCTCCCTGTTTACCCTAAAGAAATCAGCACAAGTACAGATTAGTATCTTAAATGACACATTTAACTGTTATGTGATAAAGATGGTCAGTACTAGAGTTCCAGGATATCCATCGATGCCTGGAATCCCAGGAGGTCCCCTTGGTCCCTCTGCTCCTTTAGCTCCATGATCCCCTGGAAAACCTGACTTGCCCTACAAACCACAATTAAACATTTTTACATTTAATTTTTAACTAATAGACCAAATAAATAAAGTAGGGGACGGATGACCTTTAAGGGAACTTAGCTGGACCAGTTATTCCTGCATTGATGCTAACGGACAATAAAACACAACAACACTAAAGTGGAAAAACATTTTTCAACATTAAACATTTATGTGAAAAAGTTTTGCAGATAGAACTGTTAAATAATTGAAAACAAAAAGTTTAAATAAATAAATAAATGGGTAAATTGTTTGTCTATAATAATTAGATAATATTTTTAACAGGCAAATCTGGTAAAAATCAACCTTTTTTAAGTTTGAGTTTGTGAAGGTTTTTCTGGAAAATTTGTCACAAAGAAATCACTTTTATTATTTAGCAGTTGTAAGATTTATTTTAAAAAAAGCTGCAAGATGAAAACCCCCATATTTTTTCACTAAAATTAATTTTAAAAACTATGTAGTCATGAAACATAAAACATATCAATCAGAGAAATATTAATTGATGGAAACATGCAGGAAGTTTTTTGTAAAAATCCTTTGGAAACATAACCAATCAAATAAGCCAAGTTGAAACCATAAATAAAACATTTAATAAAAACAATTATTCCTAATAGTTGCCATAGCAACACCTAAAACAAGGCAGCAGCTTATAGAAAAGCAATCCAGTTGATTTTTAGTTCTGCTAAAAACAATAGTTTTAAATATTTTTATTTACTACAAATATTTTTTGACAACACTGCAATTTCCAGAAAGTGACCTTTTGGTTGTACTTTATAAACTTTATCATGTTTTCAAAACCTACGAGCTTCAAAAACTCAATCTGGCGTCTTTACAAGAGCAGCTAAAGAAAATGCACCAGAGGAATTAATTTCCATTACTTACAGGTAGACCAGCAATGCCAGGTGGACCCTGAAAACACGATACAGTTCAGATCAGATAGTATAAGGATGACATAATCAGAGAACCAACTATGTCCAATCTGGCTACCTGTGGTCCAGGTGGACCTCTGAGGCCAGGCAGGGCATTTAGCACCTCATTCCCCTGCATGGAGAAAATGCGAATTAGAAAGAATATTTTAACAGTTTTACACTTTTGTGATTTAGATTTTTTAATCCTGCCTTCAAAGGGATTAAATTTGAATCTGTTACTCACACTGCCAGCGAGGTACGGTGGCCCTGGTGGTCCAGGAGGCCCTGGAGGCCCGACTGGTCCCATGGGACCTGGAAGTCCTGCCAAACCAGACTGCCCTGGTGTACCCGTCCTTCCAGCATCGCCCTGACCCCCCTGAGTCAGGATTACAAGCAGAAATATGGTGTTTTGTCTTGGAAAATTATGTTAGAGGATTAATATTTATCACTGAAAGGAGAAAAATTAGAGGAAAACAGAAAGAAGACATTCAAAAAGTGGAAAAGCTGAGGCAGATTTCTAAATATTTAGAAAAACAAAGAAGAACTAGAGCTTTATTTGAAATATTGTCGACTTTACGGAAATGGAAAATGTTAAAAAGCAAAGCAGATCAGCAGAAAAGAAACCCAACCCAGTACCTGCTACCATTACACACCGTAGAGGACGGAGCAAAGAAAGAGAAGAAGTAATTGAAAGGGTTGGAGTCCGTTGTGTCTTGCTAGAAGAAAGCAACAGAGAATCTATGTGGTTTTGCAGCAGAATTTCCTATTATTTTTAAACAGTAAACAAATCTTTATGCGTTTTATTTTTAACTATTTTAACTAACCTTTTCCCCAGCTGCACCAGGAAGGCCAAGATCACCACCGTCACCCTAAATAATAGAAATTAAAACATTATTGCTGAAGGCAAAATGCATCATAAAAGCAGGTGGTTTCATTAGCAAGCAGAAAATAAAAACACTGACATGGCTACAGACAGCAGGAGGCGCTGTTGTCAAACCATAACATTGAAAATGAACTACCTTCATCCCACTACCTCCAGTAAAGAGTACTGGTTTGTGTCTGATTAAACGGTGCCTTACAGGATAACATAAACTCGCATTTTCACGACTGAGATTTGGGGATGAGAACAAACCAGCACTGACAGTTGAAATCAAAAGTTGGCATAAGCTGACTAAAAAGAAAAATCAGACTTTTTCAATATCCAAAGTAAAAGTAGACCAAATTAATCTTGTTTTATGTAATTTACAATTACCTAAATTATATTCATTTGCCACAACAATGAGAGAAAGTGTCAGATTCCTCAAAATCAGAAGTTCAATGAGAGAAATACCAGATGATCACGTCATGACTTGGGAAACTTTAAATAATTATACGCAAGGATTGACATGATGGGACTTTCAATCATACTGCTCAGCAAGGAGATTGGTTCTGGTCCAAAAAGTGCAAATTGATGTCCAAACAAAAGCCAAAAACCCTGTGAAGATGCTGCTGACGCTACACAACGTCATGATTCACAGTGACAGGTTCTGTACCGACATGAGCTGAACGGCCATTCAGTGACGAAGAAGCCATTACTCCAAAAAGAAACACATAAAGCCCAACTGTGGTTTGCAAATGCACAAAAAAAAAACATTTCTGGAGACATCTTGTGGCCTGAAGTGGAACTGTTTGACCAGTATGACCATTGCCACATTTGGAGGAAGAACTGGGATGTTGTGCCATCCTAACTGTGAAGTACGGGGTTGGCAGCATCATGCTATGGGTCTGTTTTGCTGCAGAAAGAACTGGTGAGCTTCATAAAGTAGATGACATCTTGAGGAGCTGGAAATATTGGTGCAACTTCTAAAACCATCAGAACAGGAAGTTAAAGCTCCAATGTATCTTTTTATCCAGAATGTGTGTAGTTCTGGTTTAGTTTATCAGAAAGATGAGTCTTTTAGTTTCTTTTTAAATAATTTGAAGGTTGATCAGGCCTAAATAAAACTAAAGTAGCCCTTACTACCTTGTGGAACCCCTTCAGTCTGATTTAGAAAGCAACAACAGACTTTTGTGCCAATTTCTGGCACAAATGTAGACAATAATCAGTTTTACCTTTTCTCCTCTGAACCCGGGTCTACCAGGGAGCCCAGGAGGTCCAGGTGGGCCCTGAAAACAACAGAGATGTAGATTTACACCCTTTAGCTACTAAGTAATCAAACACAATAAAATGAAATAAAATTGGCTTCTCACTGGTAGGCCAGGCGCTCCATCTTGTCCAGGCGGTCCAGGAGGTCCAAAGGCTACTGGACCATCAGGTCCGATGGCTACTGAAGTACCAGGTGTCCCAGGAAGGCCGGGTGGACCAGGGGATCCAGGAGGACCAGGTGCACCCTGCCCGTCACATTTCACAACTACCATTCTGTGATATTTTTAAAACTTTTCTTAATGTTGAACAACTTACCCGGAAAGTTTCCAAGTCTGGGAATCCTGAACCCTCCATGTCAACAAATGTCTACAAAAAAACATTCACTGTGGTTTGATTTGTTTGTTTTTACAAGTATTGGCAAGAAAGGCGGATATTTTCACATACTGGACGATCACCAGTGCCAGATCCTGGACGTCCTGGAAGACCTGGGGGACCTCTTGGTCCTGGGGAACCCTCTCCACGTTCACCCTAGAATGATTCAGAGACAACAAATTATTACCTTAAATAAAGACTTTGCATGATCAGTATAATGGCTTCATGTTTCGCACCTTTTGGCCTTTCATACCAGCCGTTCCTGGAATTCCTGGAATACCCTGCGGTCCAGCAGGACCCTAAAGAAATCATAAAAGTAAAGACGTCAATGGATGAACAATCAGTCAATTCGGAGAAAAGTTCTGCTAAAAAGACACTTACAGCTTTTCCATCCTCTCCTGGATCACCCTAAAGGAAAAGGAAATGGTCACACACTAATATTTTTATTTAACCTTTTTAATTTCTTGCTCTTACAGGCTGTCCATCAGCCCCTTGAGGTCCTTCAGCTCCTTCCAGCCCTGGTGGCCCCGGTGGCCCAGCTGGACCAGCCAACGGCTGCACAACAGAGCCGTCGCCGAGTCGGAGAACCTCGGCCGCAGGTCCTGGAGGACCAGGAGGACCAGGAGGCCCCTGAACGCCACGTTCACCCTTTTTGCCAGGGTATCCAAAACCAGTATCACCCTGGAACGAATAACAGGTAGGCAAGATTTACTTTGTTTATATTTACATCACTGATGGTTCCACTGGTAGCTTCACTTTGAAAATTACAGTAAGTCATCCACCGTTAGTGCCTCCACTTCCTGTAACTTCACTGTTCAATCTGTCTTCATACATGCTTTCCTTATTGATTCACAAAATGCTTATAGCATCTATAAAATATTTAACAGAAAATGCAGGTTGGGATGCTGAAATCTAGACACGATGCTGCTTGACTGCAAAGCTCAAAAGCGTAGATAAAGACTGTAGACGTTAACTATAGTGCTAAGACAATTTCTATTGTGAGTATTGATGGATATGAAGGCCTATTTGATCTTTTAACTATTAAAATACCATTTTTAGGAGCGGTTTCATGTATATGCAAATTCCAGCTATTTACAGTGACTGTGGTTCCTTAATTCCTGTAAATTTTTGTCGTAGCATCGGAGAAAGTAAGAATCCACCACCCCAAAATCCAATCAATGTAGTTCACATACCTTTTTACCCTTTTCTCCCTAGAAGGAAAAAAAGAAAACTGGTTATTTGTCATATGTCAATGTTAACTCAGACATTAGAGATTTCTTACTTTGTTGCCTTGCTCTCTAACCTGAGAGGAAAAACTTGATCCTGAGCTGCTGCCTGAATCTCCCTTTGGCCCTGCAGGACCTCGGTCCCCTTTCACGCCTTTCTCTCCTCTGTCGCCTTTCTCACCGTTGCCTCCTAAAGAAGAGCAACAATTTAGCCTGTTTAGAACATGGTTGTGCAGGATTGACAAATGTAAAAGGCAATGCTTTTTCATCAAATTGTTTCAAATGAAACCCTGAAACTCAAAAATCTCATCTCCAAAAAATATTTTTCACTTAAGATAATAGCTAATTAACTAATCAAGGTATCAACTTACAAAGCTAACAGCTAGCAAAGTTAGCAGTGAATGATCCTAAATGCTAATTAGGCTAGCCTTTTAACAAGCTAACAACTTTATAAAGTTGATCTCTACTCAATCTATCATCTGCACCATCATACTGCTAAAATATTTTAATATTCAAGGTAATAACTAGCAAAGCTAGCATCTAGCTAAATCAACAGCTAATGGTCTAAAAGCTAAATAAGCTAACTAAAGATAACATGTTACCAAAACTAACCATAACTCAAGCTAAGAATCAAGAATGCTAACCTTTACACATGCTAAATCTACCAAGCCTGGCTATAAGCCATGAGCTAATAGCGCTAGCAGCTAACAAAGCTAACTTAGCTACTTAAGCTAACAGCAATTTAAAGACAGAATAAATCCATAAAATACATAGAAGCACTAAAATGGGTTCAGATCATCAAATAAGTTTTAAAATCCCAAAATGCAACACATGATGCCCCAATTTGAAGACATTTAAGGCAAGGAACACTCATTAATATCCATTTGTCCAGAAAAGCTTACAAAGACATTTCTAAGGCTTTGAGATATTGTCTACTTATGGGGAAAATATGAAACATAACAGAACCTTCCCAGAGTGGCCGACCTGTATATCTCCTTTATGCAGAGTGCACAAAGATAGCAAAAGGAATCAAATATTTTTCATTCAGAAGACTAATAACAACCAAGCATTGGTGCAATACAAAAAGGACAAACACCACACTTGACAACCCAGAGTAAATATGCGCTAAGCTAACTTTTAAACACAGAAGTTGACCTTTTCAGGTCTGTGGCTTGTTCTGAGTGGCATATTTAATGCTCCACTTACAGATTACAACTGACAAACTTGGCGCTTGGAGAAAAACTTCATTCTCAGGTCCAGACAAGTTGTATTAAGTGCATATTTCAGCTGATGAGACTTCAATGCTACTTGAGTAATATTTGGCAGAGGCTACTGTACTCAGAAGGAACATTTCTTTTTCACATTTTCAAACTGTTCAACAGCTTGGAAAAAGTATTTCCAAGTTGAGTTTTTATTCTTTTCACCTGAGGTTCGTCTTGTGGCTCCGGTTCGGGATGAAATTGGGGGTACAGGTACTGGACGCAGGGGTGGAAAAGTGGTCTGAGAAAAACAAAAACAGCACCAAACTAAAAGTTACTGTCCATTAGATATAAATGCAGAAAAACATAAACATAACTACATCAGATAGTTATTATTCCAGCTAAGAAATTTGCAAACCAACCGTCTTGGTGTTTTCTTTCCGTCTCCTGTCAGCTTGTTTGTTGCCGCCGTCACCAGAACCCTGACATGAAAAGAAACGTGTCAAACAGATGTGTTTGTTCACTTAAATTAAGATTTTTACAGAAACACTCACTTCATCGGGGTAATCCTCATAATCACAGAAACCTTGAAATGCCTGAGAGTTTCCCACAAGTCTCAGCTCTCCAATGTCACCCTTAAAAGACACAAATAACTTATAAGTAATGAAGTAAGACAGTAGACGCATAAATTCGTAAAAATATAGTTAACAATTCTTATGTATTCTTATGACTAAACAGAAAGTCTAGCAAAATACATCCAACACCTAGAATAAGAAGGTGTTCAAACAGAAGCAAACAAATCCAAAACTCAAATACTTGAACCAACTGAGGGAATAAACTAGAATGGGGAAAATAATGGAAGAAAAGAAACAAAAGCAGAAGTCCACAACCAGAAGGGATATGACAGAAGATGCTCTGGATTTGCATCCAAGAATATCCAAGAAGATAAAACCTGTGGTACCAAGGCAATTGTAAGAGTTGCTTAATTATTACCTCAAACTTGTCTGGATCAGCTC